>JAZBGW010000576.1:0-23495 GCA_037464815.1 Mylabris variabilis | reverse complement strand
TCTTGGATTTTCTTAATGAAGGAATAAAATTTGGACCTATGTTTATATAAAACTTTCTTTATAAAATTCAATCTACTTTCCATCCTCAAAGTTTGTAAAGGAGCAAGTACTTCACCCTATATATCTAGATAAAATTAAATTATCTATTGCACAACACTGTTAGTCCTTCAACTTTTACTATTACTTACTTGAACGGTTTAATTCCACTGTGTGTTAGCATGTGTATCTTTAAATTCGATTTATTTTGAAAATGTTTACCACATCTAGAACAAGAACATGCTGTATCCATCTGTTTCTGATGGACTTCTTTTAAATGCCGTTGTAATGCCGCTCTTGAACCCAATATTTTTAAACAGATTTTACATTGGAATTCTTCTAGTACATCAGCTAAATCACTATGCATCCGTTTTATATGTACTTTTAATTTTTGTGGTTGACAAAATTTACGTCCACAGAAATCGCATAATGGTCGTGAACGATGTGGATTCGCTGAACAACCGTATGTACGATGCATTTCTAAATAATTCAGTCTTAAGAAAAACTAAAATCAAATTATCAAAATTTATAAATATAACAATTGTGTTATAAAATCGGATACTTTTTTGCAAAATTGGCATTGATAAGCTCCTTGTCCATTATGTAATTCAGCTGCATGCTTCATTATGTTCTCTTTTCCTAATACAGCAGCACCGCAGACTTTACAATGATATTTTCGTATCGTTAAACTATATCTTATATCATGGAATACAGAACAATGTGTACGATAATAGAGAGGATGTGAGAATGTCATATTACAACCACCACAAGCTATAAAAATCTAAAATATTAACAGAAGAAATTATTAAAAAATAATTAAATTCGAAAACTTACAAGTTTTCTCCATTTTCTTTTTATTATTTGTAACAATACAATCTTGCCAATATAACAATTCTTCACCGGTTTTAATCGATTTAATTGTTGTAAAATATAAATCATTATCGATACGTATAATTGTAATATTCCTATCATCACGATTCGGTGATGGTCGTATAAATCTTAACCAATTTGAACACAATAAATCTTCTGTATTTACATAAATATTATTACGATTATTATCTAATTGTATTTCCCATATATCTCTCATATTAGAATCTTCGGATATATCGACTTCTTTAATCTGTTTACCAATTAATGGACCGAATTGTGTTGATTCTTTTATATCAATTAATGTCCATACACCTAAACCGTGTGTTGGTGAATTCGTCGGTAATAATTGTAAACAATTCGGTAATGACATATAAGCGTATGTTGAATCATCTTTTGGATCATCTACTTTATATTTCTCTTCCCATTCTTCTAATGTTAGAGAATCTTTAATTATTACTGGATAGTCTAAAGGACATTGATTTTGTGTATGGCGTTTATTACAATGTTGACACAGCTTTATTCTTATTGCCGCTTTGTTGTTATTATTGTTATTCCTATCATTATTGTTGTTGTTAATATTAATCGTGGCGATTTTTTCGTTAAATTTCTGTTGTTCTAGATTATTCTCAGATTGTACGTTCAATTGTGGCGCTTTTCTTATATCATGATCAGAATCTGGTCGTTTCTTTGGCGATTTTTCTTTTTTCGTTGATGTATTCTTCTCTAATTTCCTCCTCTTTGATTTATCCTCATGGCGAATTGTGGAGATTTCTGAACTTTTATCTACAACATTCGTTTTCCGTAATTCTTTATTTGTATCGATAATCGTAGATTTTTCGTTAATTTTATTAATTTGTTTAACATTATTGTCATGTTTAGCGTCATTTTTCTTTCGTTTATTTCTAATTGTCGGCCCTTTATCATCATGATCTGCAGATTTGTTATCTTCTGTTTCGTTACAGCCTCGCCTGAAACATTTCAATTCTTCAATTTTTCTGTCTAAAATATTGAAATTTTCATTTTTCTTTTAAATATTTTAAACGTAAACAAAAGCCACGTGCTATTATTATTGATCTGTCAAATAAGCTCCGCCCACAACATGTCAGCCATCCATAAAGAATAACAAAATACAATCGACAAAATTTCACTTCTAGCTTGATTCTTTTTCTAAATAAAATTAACAAATTTTTGAATGAAATGAATTAAAACTTACCGATTTAAATATTCTTGTGCTATATTTAACAGTTTTGTGATAAAGATTTCGTTAGTTTCACACGAGAATGCTGTTTTCAATGTTGTCCAACGTTTAATATTCTTCAAACCAATAAATATTTCAATATTATCTTCTTCATTCATCTTTGATATGTCTCCATTGGAATACAATTCGGATCACATGTATTTTCGTTTTAATTTTTGGGGGTAATTTTTCGAAAAAAATTGTAATAAAGAGGATAGTCACATCGATAGTTCCATCCTCTTTAAGTCAAGGACAAAGTGGATCTTTGCTGTGACGTCACAGTACCGGCGTCTAACCTTTAGTGGTAATTTTTTTTATTGTAATTAATCAATAAATGAAAGGGCGCTAAATTTTAATCTGAATTAAACGATATTTTAATTGTATTTGATCAGTTTTATAGATATAGTCAGCTGGGGGAAAAAAATTAAAAATCGTAGAGAAAGTTGAAAACAATCATTTTCGGTTGTAATAACTTGATTCAATTCTTCATTTTTTAAATAAAATTCTACGTATTAACAAATTATAATAGTTTATTGTATTAGAATGTATGTTATTTATTGGAATTTTTACAATTACACAAAGGTATAGAATTAAATTAGTGACCAACCTCGAAATTTGAAATTTACAACGCTTTACAGGGTTGCCAAAATTATTAAGACTGAAACTGCAAAAAAAAGTTAGTTATCATTTTCATGACACATGCTTCCTATTTCCTGTCCTTCAATAGAAGCTTAAAATTCAAGAAAAACGGTTGTACAACTCATGAAAATTCAATTCGGTAAAGTTGAGAAAACTAGTAAACGAGGGCGTTACTGAAAAAACAGTGAATCTGGCAACGTCACAATTTTTGACAACTGAAATTTGAATTTGTGAATTGTCAAAAACTTCACGTGTTTTAGTTTTAAGGTTATAATAATTTTTCCTTCGGAGCAATGGCAAAATTCGGTGTTTATTACAGTTTGTGTCCCTTAATCGACCATCGTAGCCTTTTAGGTATCACCCCCGACGAAGAGAATGGTGTTGTTATTGTCACTTTAGGTAAAAATATTGCAATTAAATATAAGGTTAGAATTAAATATAAATTGTTGAAATGTTGTTTTTTTTTAACAAATATTTTTAGTTATTAGATCAAAAACAGCTTCACAGCTGGCGAACTAAAGAGAAATTCACATCACCAATAATCTACGATAGAGAAAAAAAACACTATGTGGGAATTTTCAATGAAACTTACATACGTGTTTGGAGCGGTGATGAAGAGTTTGTTGATAAATTAAAGAAATTCAAATTGAAGAAACAAATCTACACAATTTTCTGTTGTAACAATCGTAATTTTATTGTATTCCAAAACGGCGGTGTTTATTTATTGAATGAAGCAATCGATAATCGGAAAGATTTAGATCCTGTTGACGTTATCAATACTGAAAACGAAGTTATTTTGGATATTTTACACATTAATTTAAAACAAGATGTTTATGTTGGTTTGTTGATAAAATCTGGCGACGATCAATATTTATTATGGACGAAATTCACGGAATCGAGTAAATTAGAGAAATTCTCTAAAATTCCACTGAAAAGAGATCAAAATTACGATTTAAATGGTTATGTTTTCCATGCTGATAACAATTCTGTACATTTTTTAACGTTATGTACGTATTCCTATTTTTTTTTTGCAGTTTTCTAACGAAATATTTTTATATTTAGGGAGTGATGGTCGGATTCTATCAACAACACTACAAGATTCCGATCTAGATGTTTCAAATCCTGGTGATTTATTTACAGTTATCGAACAAATCTCATATAAACACCACATTTCTATGGTATCATTAAATGAGAATTATATTGCAATGTATGGTGGTAATCATAATGAAGAAGGTGCTTTACTCATCATCTACAATGTTCAGTTTAAAGTCGTTCAATCACGACAAGAGTTTAAATTGTTTACATTAGGGGCGAGATTATCATGCATCGATAACAATTTGTATTTACCAGTTGGACAGAATTTAGCTGTAATTCCGTTTCATCTAGATACTGAACAATTGGCTGCACTAGTTGGAACACATAGAATTCTCGAATCCGATCCGGATATTTTAATTATAAACAAAGTACAGTTTGCTGATTGGGGTTTTAAAGCGCAGGAATTGTTAAATCCTATTCCTGAAACAATAAATGAGAAGGTTTCAGAATTGATCAGTCAAGGCTTACCCGAGAATCTTATTTGCCAAGAATTGATACCAGAATTAATAGAGAAACAGAATATTGCAGCTCTGAAGGATTGTTTACAGTATTTCTCAGATGTTCCAGAGTCGAGTTTGGTACAATTATTGAAATTTTTTATGAATTTAGACCGTGGGTTATTTAAGAAGTCACAAAACGCTTCTAAGGATTTGCCAGAGAAATTACAACCACTTAAAAAAGCGAAGCTAATTGATCTGATTTTAATTAGGGAATTTAATGAGGGCTCATTAAATTCAAGTTTAAGATTACAATTTGATTTAGATGAAGCTTTATTGATTTTGCAATACATTTGTTATTTGTTTTCGGAAAATGGTCATTTATTGAACGATATGGATGTCGTGGATACTGAAAAGCACTTAATTAATTGGGGTTGTGCTTTATTGGATGCTCACTACCAAAAACTTTTATTAACAAAAGATGAAAACATCCTTCAAATCTTGGAAAGATTTAATCATCTAGTTTGTGATGAATTGAAGTGTTTAGATGATTTAAATACAGTTGTACCATTAATAAATGAAATTAATAATGGTAGATCCATTTATAAAAATGTAAATAGATCTAAATATGACTACACTATTGAACCCATCAGTTTGTATTAAATAAAACTAATAAATATTCATGAAAAAAATATTATTTAAAATACATAGAAGTACACCTGATAAATTAAAATGCATATCTAGTTCTTATGTCCTCCAATTTCTTCGATACTTCAGCTGGTGTTCGATCCAAATCAGCAGCTATACTTTTCTGTTTTGCAGGATCTAATGAATTGTACTGCTCACACAAATCACCATCAATAACATTCTGTAATGAAAATTTTACTTTAAAATTTTCAATAAACACATGAAATGCCTTTAAAGGTTTAACACATTTTCAGAATATATTTTAATCATTATAACTCAGAAGTCTAGCATGTGTAAAAGTAAAAATCATCATATTAATTTTAAATGTTATACTTATATTTGAATAAATAAATAAGAATTACCTTAACTGGATAATAATAACTTCTATATGAGATATGATCTCGACCACATAAAGGTGGATTTTCGCTTCTCATATGCATTTCTAAATGCTGGAAAAAGTCATGATCTTCTCGTGATGTGAACGGTACTAAAACACCAACACTTCCTGATAATGATGTATAGATTAATGACTCCCAACCACCGGGTATTAGAGTGGCCTTTTGTAACCAAGTTACAGTCTCGCCGACGTGAAATGTGGCTATTGTATCTGCTTTTTGTGAAGCTCCATTTAAAAGCCCTAACATAAAATATAAACAGTCAATTAAGCACATAAATGAATATGTATTTTGAATATATTGTGGTGGACGCAGAAGATCTCAAATCAATTAGTTCAGATTTGAGTACTATGAAGAACACAGCTTTACTATTGGACATAATCGATAAAATTATTTCAATTAAGTTAGAAATAATTTGACGTGTTGTTATGTCCTATATGAAAACAAATTAAAAAAAATTAATTACCTCGATCCCATAGTGATTTATGTCCAGTTGGATCTTCCTCAACATCGTCACTAACATTCGGTGGTAATCGTAAAACAGCAATATTGCCAAATTTATCAGCTGTTGATACTGTATCATAATCTAAAACTGTTGTACATGTTACCCATCTAGGATGTGTATCGTCGGCAAATATAATCAATTGATTTTCAGCTCTTTTATAACGAACCATAAATACAGATTCTTGTACATCAGAAACGAAAATACGTTTACCCATTGCTTGGATATTAACAATACAATTAGGTATATGCTAAAAAAAAAATAAAGAAAATACCATATGAATAAATTGAATTTTTGAAACAAATCTAAAAAAATGATCCCAAATAAAATCAGAACTGCAGGACATCCTGTCAACATAATATTCTGACGTGTCTTAAATCATCCTTTTATTTGTTCAAACACTCATTTAGTTAAAATAATAATAAAAGTACTTACTTTATTTTCACATTTTCTCAACAACTTCTTTTTACCCATATCATATAATCTTAACATTCTTCCAACACCGGCTAATAATAACCCATTATACGCACATAAAGCATTTGGTACTTCATCAACTGATGTTCTATGTACAAACTCTAATTCCCTACCCATTGGATCAATTTTGTATGTATCCAAAAATCCTGTATTACAATGTCTTGGATTTAATTGGAGATCTTTAGCAATTCCAACAATTAAATAAAGATTTTGTTGTGGTTGATTTTGAAATTTTACCAAAACAACCGACATGGCAGCTTCATTTTGTTCTAAACGTATTAATTTATGTGTTATGCCTTGTACAGGATCCATTATTCTTAACATTGATGCCCACATACCATGACCAGCTTTTGGTGCTGAAAATATACTTTCTGGCAAATCTTCGTTTAAAAATGCATCTGCCATTTCTTTTGCTAATTCTTGTTCTTCTTCACCAGCTGCCTCTTTCATTTCTTCTGCCATTTGTAAACGTCTTTGTCGCTTTGTTTCTTCAGTATATGCATTGTGTTCAGTTTCAACTATAATCATATTATTACTTTCTGGATGTATGATAAATTTCCTTGGTGTATACTCTAATGGGAATGATACTTGATTGAATACAGCTCCTAATTTTTCTAATGCCAATATACGTAGTGTATTTGTTGATATAGCCACAATACCTTCAGGACATTGTTCTGAACTAAAACCGGAAGCATATTCTAAACTTTCATACGATAATGGTGTTAAATAAAAACGACTTTGATAGTAATAACTCAACCATGATCTACTACTCATTGCTAATACAGCTTCGGATTGTTGCATTCTTATTCGGAATAATTTTACAGGTCTTGAACCTAAATAACGTGTTCGTGTATCTGATAAATCACCACTTACTGGATCTAATACAGTACGTAATAGTGCACCATTTTGTAGACCAATATTTAAATATAATGTACTAGTTGTACTAGCAGCAGCTGCATTATCAGCATCACGATCCTGACAACCCATTTCAACTATACATAATGATTCAGCACATACTGGCAAACCTTGCATGGCACGTGGTGCTAAACAATCACTAGGATCTAATGATATAATCCGAACTGTATTATCAGCTAAACCGACAGCCAAAAATAATGATAACTGTTCACCGGATGTTATATTTGCCAAGGCCATACAAACAACATCAGAATTCATACGTTTCTTCTCTTTATGTTCATATAATTGACCCGTCTATAAAGAAAAATTGGGTAATTGAAAGAACTGTTGAAAACATCAAATAACTGTATCTTATTTGATTCAATCCATTGCATTGTATGAATACAACAGATGCGACAAATAGAATTTAATGTTGCACAATTTTGGAAATCGATTATTATTTAGTATTTGATAATCAATTAACGAATTGTGCTGGTGTATTTAAAAATAATTAAATAAAAAAAAACTTACAGGATCCATTTCGAAATATACAAGCTCTCCACCAGACAAAGCGATAACAACTTGTCGTTGATTTACGGCACATTTCACTATAGTTTTCTTGCCAGGAGCTTTCCATTCATTTACACGTTTATCGGCACAAATATGACGTATACCATTTGGATAAACCTGAACTAATGCATCATCACTAAGGGCTGAACATGATAATGTTGGTGTAGTACCCAAAAATCCACTATCAGTAACTTCTTCAACTGTTTCACCAATTGATAATACCAATGTAGCATTCACGAATGATACAATAATATAAGCATCATATTCATCTGTAACAAATCGATATTATTTAGAGCTTTTTCTCTCTAATTGTTAAAATAGATTAATTTTAAGAAAAATTTCAGTCCAAAGATATAATCACAAAGATTCAGTTGAAACACGGATCTTAATAGGTCATCATTATATTTAATTTGCGACAATTTTGTTTGTTTCTTTATTTCTACTTACTTTTCTTCAGCATGGGGTAGTTAGAGGTCGTTCAGCACCTGAAATAAAAAGCGACTGGTGTTGAAAAACGTATCCAACCACCAGGCTTTAGTCAAAATATTCCAATACAAAAATATTCATTTCTATTTTGACTTTTAATTTTAATAACAATAAATTAATAACTCACCATCACTTCTACGTTTAACTGTCCATACAGCATTTGGATTACCAGGTAATTCAGAAACTGCCATCTCTGATACTTCTAAACCATGTCGTAAAACACGTAATGATGATCGTGGACCTCTACCACACAACATATACAATTGTGGTGTATCTTCACCAGCTAAATCAGCAACACGTGTTGAAAGAATTGGTGATAGTGATTCCATTTCATCAACCAAAACAAGATTACGTAAAGCACGTGGTGCAAAGAAGAATGTATCACCTTCTTCTAATGGCATAGCTGAACTAAATTCCAATTCATCATCATCATCACCCAAATGAGCAATTTGATATAAATAACTAGAATTGTTTTTGTTAATTCGATTGATTGATGAATAAAATATACAACTTACTGATTGCCGAATTCTGATGCTACAAAAAGAAAACCAGTTTTGAGGACACACATCGCTGAGGCGACAGGTACAGTATCAAAATATTTCAATTTAATTTCAGTTACCATATCCTCATCTGTTTCTAGTGTGATTTTAAAGATATCACCTTGTTCGGTTTGTGCAAGGAAAAAGAACATTGATTTCGTTTTGTGTGTAGCTGAACAAACGAAAATCATCCCCCTTTCAGGATCATCTAGATCATTTCGACGTCTCGGTATAGGACAACGTATATCATGTTGATCACCTAAATTTTTATATGTTAGATAATTTTCAGAACAAATTAGTACACCTGATGGTCCATCATCACCACCAGGTACAGTTACTAAGAAATTTGCATGTTCTTCTAATGGTTCAGAATATTTACGTACAACATGATTAACACCTAGGTCTAATTCGTAGAATGTTAAAGTTTGTTGTGTTTTTTGTGCTGCTTCCCCTGTTGGATCAGAATCCGCTTCTTCATAATCAATTTCCAAACATGCAAACATTGGATTATCATAACCAACATCAACACCAACCATATGATAGACTAACGTATTACTTTTATGTGCTTCTAATGGTGATGATATTGTTAAACGTGCTTGTGCATCACGATTCAAAATATAAGCTAATTTTTGTTTCTCAACAGCACCAATCATTACAGCTCGTCCTCGTGGATCTGTTGCTAGATATTGTCCGGGTACAATACGACGTACACCAGACTTACCGAATGTTTCTTGATGGACTTTCTCAAAGGCATTTTTACTTGGTATAAATTCAAGAATAACAATACGACCGGAATCTGAACCGACAACAACATAATCTTTTGTACCACCAGTTAAACGGAACGACATCAATGATCTTATTACACCAAATATTTCAACTGTATACAATGTATGAACTTTGCCTGTATTAGGATCTGGACGTAATATCTCTAAGCTTTTACCACGTGAGATTACAATTTCTTGCATCTTTGTACCGGAAAAATTGCCATGGATGGCGTGTGTTATGGCCGTAGCCCGTTGTAGCGTCAAATTATACAAATGCATCCTCTTCTATAGAACGCGTCTGAAACGTTTCAAATCTCAATACGTGATTGTTTTAATTAAAAAGAAGGATTGTAGAGCATTATTCCAGGCGTCAAAGTATCCGATTTGAGCCAACGATGATGGTAATACTCATCATTATAGCACCGAATCGAGCCATAAGTGTATATAGAAAACAGATATGGTAGATACCGATAGTGCATCAATACTTACACGAAATTATCAAGAAATAATACGAAAATGTAAAAATAATTACCTGATTTGCGGATGATGATCTACTTTTTAGATAATTCGAGATAAACTAATCAATAGACCGCATCAATAGAAGGTCGCCATTTTGCCCTCCACTCCACGTTTTATTTTATACCATTTTATTTTTCGATTATATCAAAATAAAATTATGTATTCTTTCAATTTAAACAATGTATAGACGATTTTTCAAAATTAAATTCAAAATATTTAAATTAATTAATGGTTTAATTTGATAATTTACCAGCTTAAAAACGACAACACTTGCAAACAACTTCACAACTACCATATTCCTGTTCTTTGTCTGCTACTTGGGAACGGATTCGGCGAGAGTGAGAACGATAAACTCGTGAAGTTCGCTTTTATACTAGTGTCACTGTAGACTAATTGTAGCTCATTATTTGATTGTGATAAAATTATTTGAATAAACAATAATGTAATTAAAATTTCAATTTATTCGTTCTGAGTATTTACTTATTTGATTAAATTCATTATTAATTCATGAGCAAGATCGATATTTGTGATGTTAACACAAGTGCAGCGCGCTCTCGTGTTTTTTTACTAAATTATGTTAAACATGTCGGAAGTATATTGGTATTACATTTAAAAATTTGGCGCCTTATTAATCTATTAGTGATTCCATTAGTGACTTTTTATCAATATAAGATAAGACATTAATTTGTTTAATTATAATTAACGTGCAACTTCATGGAGCACCCTCTTAGGGCAATGTTCACTTTTTTGTGTAAAGCTTTATCAAAAGTTGTGTATGTCAGACAATAGAGAATATCTCATCTTTGTTAGTGAAACGTGTCATAATTGTAATCTTCTCATTTACCGTTATTAATTAATGAATTTCCATTAAAATTTTGATCGGATTAAATCAATAGTTACGTTGACATCAAATACAAATTAGTGTTTCGATATCATTTGATCCATCTCTGTATCTATAGGTACTGGAACGTAAATAGATGGATTATCATCATACAAATTAAATTCAGTTTAATTGTTCTCGTTTTTTTATTATGCTATCATTAAGTTTACATCAATAACACCGCTACTAATAAATTAATGATTGATTGAGGCAAAAATACATATTTATCATATTGCTTTATCGTTTATAAATTTCAAAAGCTGGCGACACTTTGGCGATATTTGTTATATTCATTTTTCTTTTATGTGTGTAAAGTTATTAGTTTGATTACAAAATTCAATATCGTTCAGTGTCTTGTGTTTATCTTAGGGTATATTTAGGAGATTTGTATTTCTTCAAACTAGGACGAATACCGTTTATACCAACATCGGTTATAACGAGAAATACAGGGACATTTCAAAGCATAGTTGAACTTGCATAACTGCATATTATAAAATTGTCTGTTACAGCTGTGTTTTTAGGGGAATTTTCGAACTTAAGATTGGATTCTGAAGAATTCTTCTTTCAAATTATCTGCTTCTGTTAAATTTTGTTACTTGATATCAGATTATTAGTCATTTTTAATCAGTTTTTGACTTATACTTTAGCTTCTAAAAAGTTGTTGTTTTAAATCATTATTTTTTGGTAAATTTTGTTCCTAAGTTGTCTAAAGCATGAGTTTCAGACACTTCTAGTCAAATTTAGATATGATTTTTTGAGGTTTCAATTTTAAGACATTTCCCTCCTAAATCATCGATTTTTAATGAATTTTGCTATATGGCTATAAAAAGTAGACGATCTTGAACACATTGATTCTTTTTAGGGTTGAATTTTTGTTTTTTAGTGCAGATTTTTAAAAATACTTGTGATAAATCATTGATTTTGAGCTTGCTAGAACACTGTAAAAAAATTGGACAATTTTATTCAAATTTTGAACGGGATTATCGATGTTTAAAAAGGGAGAGTTTAATTCAATTTTCGAGCTAACATCTGCTTTCACAAAAAAGTAAACAGAAATAATTTAATATTTTTAAGAAGAAAACAGTAAAATAGATTCCTAATTGTTAATTTAATCAGTTAATGTATAAAATCAGATGGAACCGAGTCATTATAAATGGAATTAATAATTGGAAAACTTTCCACAATTTCATTCTCTTATAATTCATTAAGGGGTTGTAAGTAATTAGCTAGCAATGTTATGACAGATAAGGTTAGTGATTAGAAGAATTAATAATGATAACAATTGTTTACGGCTTATATATATCACATTACAACTTAGTTTTAATTTATACTACAAATGCATAAATACATAGGTCGTGCTAAAAAAATAATGAACAACAAGCAAAAAAATGCAGTTAAATATTTTCAAGGTATGCAAAATTAAATAAAATAAAGTCATTATGAACAGAATTAACAACTGGAAAAGGCACACAAATTTATACCTCTATAATTTGTTAAGAGGTTGTAAGGGGTGGTTATTTTTAAGTCATTTCAAAAATCTTTAAGATCCAGACTATTTGAACTTCCAAGAATAATATACATACTAAAAATTCAGTCTTAAAGTTACAAATATTGAGAACTATTTTAAATACAGAAAATCCATTGAACAGGTAACTTTATTTTATAATTTTCTATGAGAATAAGCACTTTAAAATTGATATGTTTCACCATGGGGTAACAAATCACAAAAAAAAAACACCATAAAGAATGGCATACCAACAAGATATGAAAACACGGCTTGCATTTTATGGTAGCCCTAGCAAATCTCCATCATTTTGTTTATAAACTACTAATCATTATTCAACTGTTCCATCTGTACCTATTTGAAACAAACTGATTTTGCAGGGATAATTTCAACCTCCCAATATTTCCATTAAACTTAAGAATGCTGGGCACGCACGGCAAGACACGCATCTTTTAGAATAACTTTCTAGCGAACGCCGGAATTAAATCTCCGTAAGAATAAAATTAGATACGTTTAACAATTTTTTAAGCTAAATCAGAAGTATAAAATTCGAATACTTTTAACAATTTTTTAAGATTTACAACCCGGTTTTTAAATTATCGATTTTTGTTCAATGAAAGCAGTTGCTGTAGTAGAAGCTTTCGAAAGCAACAAATTGTTAAAGACGTTAGGTATTTTAGAAGAACCTTCAAGGGGAAGCTGGAGTCTTTCCATTATTCCGAAAAAGTGACAAGTTCTTATTTTTTTTTAATCATCGATTTCTCGCTTGTTTTCTAAGATATTCAAACGTTGTAATTAGCGTTGGATTGAGTGTTTAACGGTGTAACTGTCAATGAGAGAGTTCCCCATTTTGGAAAATTTTCACTGTAGATGAAAATGTCGGAGCATATCAAAATTTTTTCTGTAACATCATTTTTACAATCTTAAAGATAAAAAATCGTACAGCAGCCTGAAAGTGTATTCATGGGCGAAGAGTAGATGGTTTCTGAAAAATCCAATTTTCTAAGAGTTAGAAAATTTTCTAACTTTTTGATTTTCCAAAGTTCGATTTTTCCGAAAATATCTGCTCTCCACCCATCAATAAACTTCCAAACAAGCTGCTGTGCAATTTTTTATCTTTAAAGTTATAGAAATGACGTGATAGAAAAAATTTTGACATGCTCCGACATTTTCCTTTGCACTTTAGAATTTAGTGAAAATTAGTGAAAAACTCCATCAGATGTACCGTGAAACGCCCATTCAATGCTAGTTACAGCTTTTGAATATCTAATTAAAAATTGTCACTTTTTCGGACATCAAAAAGAGACCGGACTCCAGCTTGTCCATAACAGTACACATTTCTATGAGTAAAAATGGTGGATGCGCCGGTGGATTGAAACAATATTTTTATTAAATACGGGGTTGTTTTAAGCTAGGATTTTTAAAAGTTTTTCAGTTAATTAACCCATTTCCTTCCCTTTATAAATATGTTAATGAAAAATAAAATATTTTCGCAAACAATATAAATATGTGAAATAAATTATTTATAAAAATTGTATAAACTTTTCAGATAGAGAATATAATGTGAGGTATCTAATAATACAAATGTTGGCCTTGTTTCTATATTGAAATTACCATAAATTTGTTAATTATCTTGTTTATAGTTAATAAAGCTATTAATTATTTACAGATCAATCAATCAATTACCACCTACTCTAATAAGCTTGCTATTTAAAAATATAAAAGAGAAGCGAATGTTATCTCTACACATGTGTAGCTGTATAGATGGCGTATCTTTACTAAATAGATTCACTGCAATATAGCAAAAATTTTTGAACGGCGCCTGTTCAACGCGTCTCGACGCCACCACCTTACTGAAAATCTCTCTATATACATTTGCCAGTCCTATTCTGTATACGGCGTCGCGTAACTTATTCTATTCTTTCAATAAATACTAGATATATGCATACTCAACATATAAATATGCACAATAATTATATACGCATGTGATTTAGATTATTAGTTTATTTTTTTTATTTTTTTTTATTTTTCAAATGAATGTGAACATTAACATGAGAGCGAAAAGTGTTCTGTAGATCACTGAAAATAGATCCATCGAACTGTTGTGCCCATCTGGCGGTGGTTGTAGGGAAGATATTTAAAATCGGTCAAGAATTTAGATAGGAATTTCTTTAAGTGTTGAACAGGTGAGTTGTTCAATAACAACAAATCGTATTTGTTACTGTTGAGAGCTACTTCAATTTCGAATTTCTTCATCAATTCTCGGAAAACGCTAGAATTTTTAAACGAACTATAAAATTTGTGGAAATCTCTAAATTTAAAAATCACATTTCTGGAAATTATGTAAAAACTATTTCAATTTAAACAAATATTTCATATTTATCCAATAACCGGACGGAATTCAAGCAATTTTATATAAAAGTAAACAATTCTTGTTTATATTTTTTCTATCGATACATTTCTCAAATGAATACGATTTAGTTTATTTTTTTCTAAACAAATTTTGTATCGATTAAGGGTGCTGGTTTTTATCGTGAAATCGAAATGAATATAATTAACTGTGAACTAATGATAGACAAGAAAGATTCGGGGCAAGGACAAAATTTGAATGATTGATCTATTGGGGTTTGACATGGTATCAACAAAGGGTGTGTTTTATTATATTTTACTAAAGCATTCTTTAAAGACTAAACCAACAAGTCTTGTAAATATTTCAGTCGGTGAATGAGAACTTCCGCAAACATACCAAGAATTGTGCAATTTATCGACTAATATTGCTAATGTGAATTGATAATGCTAAAAAAATCTCTTGGAATGTTAAACAAACCTGTTGCAATGCCACTAATAGTATTTTACTTACTAGAATCACTTCTGGAAATAGACACAGTTTACTAAATTTAGCTCCATGAAATCTGTTGAAATTCTAAATTTACACCAACTCCAGTGATAACAAATACAAATTTTATTAATTCTATAATAAATTATGCGTTATAGTTTAAAAATAATTTTCAAGGTTCATCTTTTAATAACCAAACATATTTTGTTAACACATCGAAAATAATTGATGAATCAAAAGACAACATTCGAGACAATATTTCAGCAAAACAGCGGAACTATTTTAAAAGTTCTCCAGACTTGATTAATTTGTAATAAAACGATCGATAATTACAGCTGTCATTGTTGGAAATTCTAATTTTCGTGTTAATCGTTAAAATATGCTCTTTCAAATAATTTTCGACATTATGTTATTAAATTTTAGTTTGTTTATTATTAAGTTGGAACGAATCTAAATGTACGAATTGTCGATTTCTGTTGTTTAAAATTAATTTTCGCTATTTTATTTACGAACAAAGACTAATTGTTGATTGATTTTCGGAAACCATATCCAGTTGAGGCTCATTAATTTCCGTCATTTTGGGTATCTCTTGATAATTTCATGATAAGGAAATCTGCGGCCGATTTTTATGGATATCATCATCTAGATTTTTTCTCGTACTTAAATTTAGTAATCTATTTTTATAAAATCGTTGTCATTAGAGATACTATACTATAGAATGTTGGCAGAAACTGACATCTTGCCAACGAAGAGACAATGATTCATTTCTTCCAAAAAATAATAGAGAATTTATCTGGTATGTCGCTAATTATTCCGTTTTAATTTATAGAAGATTTAATTAAAATAAAACGGCATGAAGTGATACAAATGGACGAGAAAGCGTAATTAAAAGGCGATTATATTTTTAATCGCGAAAAAATAACAACCATAGACAGTGGACTTATCATTAGATGAGAGATCGTTACTTTAAATGAGATTGTTGAGAAAATTAAGTTCAAGAAAATAATCAATTTGATAACAATAAAGTACTAAAGGCTATGTACTGTGAAAAATGGAGCAATCTCAGAGTTTCATTCAAGCTCTATTTTAGATTCGAGTGTAATTTTATTGAAAACTTACTTGAAATTCTAGAGAATATAAACTAAATATTTTTAAGTTGTGAAAACGAATGCAAGGATTCGATGAGAGATTCAAATTCTTTGTTTGTCGTTATTATTGTTTTATTCTTTTTTAGTCAGAATTTACATCCAATGGATTTCTATTGATCTAAACTTCAAGCGAGATTAACAAAGATATCTTCACACCAACTGTTTCCAGGATAGTTTCAGGACAATTGTCTGAAATCTATCCTGTGATGAGACAAAGAAACTTATCCAATAAGAGGCAGTTGGTATTCTTGGAAAGTTCTCTTGTGTCGTTTTTCTGCGTTTTCTTTCTATTAACGTCAAAATAAAATTCATTTATTATTGACAACAGATTGCTGAAACCTTGAAATGAATTCATTATTAAGTTTATAACGTCCCATAGAATTAATGTTTTTTTTTAATTAATGAAGATTCATGTATAACAGTAACAAGATGATACTCAACAATTTTTCAGTTTCAATGAAAACAAAAAAAATGTCAAGATTAATTGGAAAATTGGTTGGATTCGTAATAAATTAAAAATAACTGTAGCACAACATTATTGATTTTTGTCCCTTTTTAATTTACGCATGTTTAAAAAAACAAAAACAGGACAAGACAATAAATCATTTTGTACTGTGTAAAAATTTGATTGTTTTTGAGATATTAATTTTCTAAAATTAATAAGCATACAGAATTTTCCTTCTATAATTAGAATTCGACTGGTTTTTAAATTAGAATCAACATAATTCTATGTACAAGACCTTGAATATTTGATAAATAAACAACAATAAGAGCCGAAATTACAATAAACTTATTATTAAAACATATTTGGAGGGTTCAGAATGCATCAAAACTGTTTATTTAAAAGTCCATCTTATTATTTATGTACGAATTTATCTTTCAAATACATACAGGGTGTTTTCCTAAGCGTGATCAATTCTTATGAAACTCGTACCAGCCGGCGAGCAATTCAAAAAATATTTCAAGGATTTGTAGGGGCGGCCCTGGAGACCATTATAGCAAAATTAGAGCCTCGTAGCTTATTTAGAAGTTGGTCAAAGAAACGATCGTTTTGGACAATGTCGGAATTTTCAAAAACTGGCAAAGCACGCAAAATGATTAAGAATGATTTGTAGACTCTCCCAATAGTGATTTTTTTCGTTTTTGTTCATTTCATTCTAGAAAAAAAGCGAAAGATTTCCACCTGTTGCAGAATAAAATGAAGAAAAACGAAAAAAATTACTCATGGGAGTCATTCTTAGTCGTTTTGTGTGCTTTGTTCGTTTTTGTAAATTTTGATATTGTCAGAAACGGACCTTTTTTGACCAACTTCCAAATGAACTACGAGGTTCTAATTTTGCTAAAATGATCTCTAGACACTCTCCTATGAATCCTTAAAATATTTTGCAAATCGCTCGCTAACTAATAGGAGTTTCATAAGAATTAACCACTTTAAACAAAAACACACTGTATACTGTTTATTACAGGTCTAGAAGTGTCCCTTTTCCCAACTAATTTTAACTTTGAAAATGAACATTTACCACTAGCCACACTAATTTGTAGGGTTAACAATGCCCTCAAAACGATTACAATACAGTTAGCAGAGGATACCTGATTATAAACAACAAATGAAGGCAACTGTAGAATTTTTAATGATTTTCAAATTTGTAACTTGTCATCCTCGCTTTTTTGTGATTACAGTCTGAGCTTGTAACTTCTCAGCCACTCATATCAAATTCAGTAAGTTCAAGGTTCAATTATTTTGATATTTGGACAAGGAGATTTCTTAGTAAGTTTTATTTCTAAGAAAACTTAGAACTATTGTTATAAGTTATAACCAGTTACCCCCTTGGCAATAATATATAATTAATAGTTATATCCCTTTGACTCTTACAACTATGTCGAATTTGATTAAAATGACATGTTTCTCCAAGTTTTACCTTTTTTTTCTGTGTAGCAGTAAGGGTGGCCAGGCCAGTCGTGATTTCGTGCTTGTTTGCGTCTGTCTAGTCTGTCTACCCTTCAAAATGTTGCGGCTTACCACTGTTGTCGTTATCTATTTGAAGTTGAAATTAGCCTTTCAGTTTGAAGTGATTGTTACATTTTTAATAATAATTCCGAAATTCTAGTGTTTTTATAAGATCTTCGAGAGGCTTCACTATGTTTCTTTTCGATTCTTTACATAATTTTCCCATTTCCTCAACAAATAGCTCTCATCGTTGTTACAAAATCGAGGCAACACTTCTACTACTGTCGTACAAATTTTACAAAGCTTGTTTTCATCGATTCTGAATAAAACACAATCCACTAAATAAATAAATATCTTAGACTTATCAATTCTTCTTGAAAAACACTTTGATGAATAATTCGGTAAATATTTTATGACTGTGCTTAAATTGGGAAAGTCACTTTGGGATTATAATACCGCATCAATATTATAGTGGAAGTTGAAAAGTTAATAGTAATCCATAGTATTTTCGGATTAATGGGAAGCACTATCTAACAGTTAAATGTAGCGTAGGTTTACTTAATCCTTTGGATCGTTAATATTTTAAAAATTCACCACATATAGGGAAATCGATTGTGTTTATCGGAAATTAAACACATTTAGTAAAAAATTGTATTAATTAAGCTTGTAAATAATAAAAGTCACGTAATATTTCTATGACCGGAAATTATCCTTTAGAAAAATGATATGAATCTATCAATTTTTAACAATGAAATCGTGCAGAGGTACAGTTCATAACTGATAATTTTCTAAAATATTAATATGGGTGTGAAGGCTTGCCTGTTTTTGATTTTATCAAACTAATTGCATACTTTATTTGTAAACAATAGGATTGTAGACATCAAAATAGATTCAATCTGGTAATTAATTACGAGATTTTCGTTAACATAGAGTGAATTTCTTTCACTCACCCCTTTTATTTTGAAATAGATAAAACGAGTTTATTTATTAGGCACAATTTTTTGTCCAATTTGGTACATTAGACTGTCATTTATATATAACTTGATCGCAAATTAACTGCATTCAACGGAAGACAATTACTTATACTAAGGAATGATTTCACCAACTTTAATTAAGCCTAACGAACAGTTAAAAACAATCGTTACTATGATTATAAAAATCGTTTCTATGATTTATTTCTTCGTTAAAATTTAACAGACATTGATGAAATCGACCCTTAGACAGTGAAATAAAAGGTTTTGTTCTCTTGGATGCTCAGGAATCCGAGAAGTTATAAAGTAAAACGTGAATTTAGGAATACTTTGATGAACGTGAAACTTCGTATATTCTCATACGTATACATAATAGGAATATACATCACAATAAATGTTTCTTATAGTTCCAGAAACGAGTCTTGAAATTTCTTTGTTAGATCATATTCTCCAACAAAATCTTCAAGTTTAAATTTCGTCCTTTAGGTGTGTATTTGTTCAAAGCACATCTTCAAAACTTGTTTATTGTCGGGTAATGATCAGTAAACTACAGTCTAAAAGTTGCGATAATTAAGTCAAATTAAAGAGGTACTTGGCTTCTTAAACCGTAAAGAATTCTTGCTATGTACATCTACTCTATCCAATTTTACAACTTAATCCTGCCGAGTAAGTGAGAAAATCGGGTAACAAATCAGATAAAGGCCTAACCATTTATGTAACTTAATCTAAGCAGCTGGAATCTACTGCCGGATAAATTTGGAAACACTGCTACTTCGACAATAGAATATCAAGTAAAGTTCAAAGTTTCCCTGAAACTCACTTAGTTTTCAAAATTCGATTTTAAACGAGCTTCATATCCTCGACTTCCACATTACCTTTCTAAATCCGAGAGTTTGATTTTCTATTTTGAAAATTATGCATGGCATCACTGTTGGAATTTTTTTAAATTTTCTTCAGTTATCGGAAAACTAACAAACATATCGGGAGAATTCTTAAATATTTGGAAAGCTCTTTCAATTTACTATCTAAATCAATTGATAAATATTAAAAATCGATAATATTGGCTAAATTTTAGCCAGTTATGAAGGAAAATCTACGAAAAAAACAGGGTCCAAGAGTTTTATCTAAAATTCAGAATTTTATCACATTTTTTCAAAAACGAAAGCTTTAGCGCATGCACCTTTAAATGCTCTATCCAACGCACGTCAATTTTTGACATATTATCTTAAAAAACAAGCTCCTTAAAAATTGACTGTTTTCGCACGCCGAATCGACAAATGTCTCCGGAATGCCCTTAAGTCAAATTAAAAAGGTAGTCTACTTCTTAAACTGTAAAGATAAGAATTCTTGCTATGTACATTTACTCTGTCCAATTTTACAATTTAATCCTTCTGAATACGTGAGAAAATCGAGTAACAAATCAGATAAAGGCCTAACCATTTATGTAACTTAATCTAAGCACCTGGAATCTACTACCGGATAAATTTGGAAATCCTGCTACTTCGACAATAGAATGTCAAGTAGAGTTCTATTTACTAGAGCCAAATCCAATTTAGATCGATTATGAAGAAATCCCTTCTATAGTTAGACTGTTTTTTTGCTTATTATTAGTCTAAATAAGGGTATTATCAATATTTTTTCTGATATATAAAAACTTTCAAGTTAATACAAAAGCACATGTTCATCATATAGATTTCGCCAACAAGATAAACAGTGTCCGTTTAATACAAATTTCAATTTAACACAGTTTGTTTGAAGCTTGTTGAACAGTGTATTATCAATTTGTGAAATGTCTATTATCTTATCGTCAATTAATTTGAATTATTTATAGTGAAAATTGGGAGCCACATAAATATTGTCGCTTTATTTACCGACTCAATTATCAATTTAATGCCATATATTTTATGGAAGTATTACATTTTCATGTTGCAGTACATAAATGCAGTATTTCGATCCGATATTATCAGAATTTTGTAGTTTCTAGTTAAAATAAATAAAGTAATATCAACAAAAGCGATTAATGTTCTTCTCTGTTAAAAATAGAAATTGGTTAATTTCAAATTTATTATTTGGTGATGAGTCAAAAATGTAAAGTAGAAATAAATAGTAAATTAATCTCTGATCTTTACTGCAGCTTGTACTGTAAATTAGATTGTTAAACTTAATAACTGTCTTAGTGAATCTTGTATTAAAAATATACAAAACTTTTATTACGGCGTACTGTTGAAAACTTAAACTAACCGTGTTAATAGTTCCAAACTTTGATTTATGACCATCGAACATTTTTCGTATTCTCTTGAACGTAGGATCTCTGTTTTTATTTGCCACTACTATTACTTTAAGTTAAATTCAATAAAACAAAGTCTTAGTAATATTTAATTCTACCAATTTATAAATATTAAAGAAACCTTTCCCAGATCAACTAATTTGGTGATTTCAGTGACGAAGATTTAACTTGAATCGCTTTTTTTTCAATGCACAAACTCACAATTATTCATATATTGCAAGATATTTCTTAGCTGAAAATTTTCTACCCTTTTGGATTTCATTTTAATTTCATTTACTCGGCTTTAATTTATTTATTCGTATAAAGACTACAGCCTAGAGACGGAGTGGTAGAATGTGGCTTGTAATATTTTACAGGAAACGGTAGGAAAAGTAATAAATTCCAGTAAAGTATGATATATTGGTTTTAGTGTTGAATTCGGAAAGTTTACGTAATTTTTAAGTTTCCAGTTTACAAATAATTCTTCTCCGGAAAGATTCATAAGGTCTGATCAGGGCCGTTGTAAGGATATGTGCCGCTCTTAGGCAAACAGTTTTATACCGCCCCCTTCTCTTAAATTGTTATCAAAACCCTGTGGCGCTTATAATTTTACCAAAAATGCAACAACAAAAACAATACACACGATCATTTTTAACTATTTAACATTTGAGGAAATCTTTCATCAATAATTAAGGATCAATAATATGGATCTCCAATATCCAGGGCAGGCACTATATCTTGTAGGAACTTGTGCACAGTAATAGCTTTTCTAATCTGAAAGATATTTACAATAAGAAAAATGTTGATTTATTTTTACCGAACTGTTGGTTGGTTTTAAAAGTCTACAATAAAAAAAGTCCTTTTACTGCCCAAAAATTTTTGATCCAGGACTATTGCGCCCTAAAATCTGGATCGGTTCTGCAGACTTACAAAGGTGCCTGAATCTCCTTTCCTAAACAATTCTATAGAAAAATTGGTGGTTTATAATCGAAATGTCTTAAAATCTAAAACCAAAGTTGAGAATGTAACTCAAAAATCGAGAAAAAATATTTTAAATTTTATCTTCACCACGATTTCTAACTAGCTCACTAAAAATTGACGATCTAAAAAGAAAGTTCAAGAAACTAGATTAGAAGACTAGAATTTATTGAAAAATTAACTCTTTTCCACACTTTAGTAGCAAATTCGATGAAACGTTGCAATTTTAGCGCAAAAATCAACCAAAAATGTAACAATTTTGCCATTTTATAATCGAGAATAGAATTCAATTGAAACTGAAGAGTTCAGATAGAAAATCCACGAAATCTTCTACTTTTATCAATTCGATAAGAAATTTTTTTGTATAATTTCAATGTAGCAGGAAAATGCCTAACTGAAAAATCGATTAAAGGTATCCAAAAAGTTTTCTTTTGCGATTTATTGCAAGAATTCGCTAAAAATCAGTGTTTTATCACAAATATTGTAGATTAAAAATTTCTGAATTGCGCTTAATTGTTAGCAAAATTTATTAAGAATTAATGTCCTAAAACGAAAGTATCCTATTTTCTGTACACTTATTAAATGACATTGAGACCTAGTTTTTTTGCCTTACTTAAGCTTTCCTCAGCAAGATCTTGGCCTAAATCGAATTAACTTAAAGCTTACACATATTCGGGTGCGTCTATGTAGCAATCCCCACCCAAATGTCTGTAAGTCTACGCTTAAGTCGACTTAAGCCAAGGTCTTGCTAACAAGGGAACCTTCCCAGGTGTCCACCTCCGATTTTAATGAAATTTGGATATGTTGTTCTCTGTTGAAA
>JAZBGW010000575.1:5168-23534 GCA_037464815.1 Mylabris variabilis | reverse complement strand
CCTCGTATTTTGCGCTATAATAAGGATTTTCCTGTGTTATCACGTCTGTAAAACACCGAAATCCCACAGATGTAAACAAATTTGAAACTAGACAAGACCAGAAGCGTAACAGATCCGATACTATATAATTCAGATGGTCTTAGGGACTAAAGCAATTAACGTTACGCTACTGTCTAAATAAAAACGCGATATTTCCAGGGACGCACTTGTTTTATACTTTTGATGCGTCCCTGGACGTTTCTGTATTCAGTTGGTGTGCATTGGACAAATTTACACCAAATTTTCGTTTTAAATGAAAATTGGAATAAGAACTACTATATTACTTTCAGTATCGCAATGGTTCCGTTCATGCTTATTATTTCTAGTATCGTTTCGTCCATCAAAATCATAAGTTGATTCATTATCAATAACAGAATTTAACATGTTTATAAAAAGAAATTCTATTAGAGAAAAGTAATCACACCACTATATACTACACAATACAGTAAAAACTTCACAAATGAATCGTTAATTTGAATAGAAAATTATAAATTGACTCGTATATATTAACATTGTCTTACCCCCCACCTTTCTATTATTGACAAAATTCAATTAAAAATTACCTCAAATATAACCATTCGGTAACATTTTAAAGCGTAATTGACTACATTCGATTTTAAATCGAAATAGAATACAATTTACTCAATTGTATTCAATTAGAGCTTATAGAATGTATGAGAATTTTCAAAGACTTGATTGGGGATGGATTTCGAGAGAGTTACTACTATAAGGGTGTCTCATTAATAATTTGAACAGTTCCGTTATTATTTACTTCAACATCGGTGTCATCTCTGCTTTTTCAGATACTGTATTTTATGTCTGTGCAATTTTAGTAAAATGTTACGATAATATACACCACCTGTATATTATCATTTTGATAACATATGGACTTTATTTATAATCTAAACCGTGCAAATGGATGATGTATAAATATATGGTTTTGTTTACTTAAAGTAGTTGAAACATAATTACAGTAACATTTATCGTGTTATAATCCAGATTCGCTTATTTTTTTTATTTGTATCGTAACTTCTTCCGGCCTTTGTACAAATGCAAATAACTATCATTGTTTATGACTTATGACCCCCGAACATTGCTCGACTCAAATCTATTACACCAATTGAAAACTATCCGGACAATTTTGCACCAGATAATTGAATAAAATTTGAAAAAATAAAAATAAAGCACTCTAATTGAGTGGGTTTTCAATAAAGGAAATTATTGAATTTGTTTGAATGTAGGGGGGAAAAAATTGGAGTTAATATAGTGTCAATGTGTGTCGAATAATAAAGCCCCGGATCAACATGGGCGAATCTCTACGTCTATTAAGGAATAATTGTTGTTTATCGTCTAGGAACTTCAATTAGGTATTCTAAGCAAGACTTTGTTGTTAGATTTAAATTGACCCTTTTTTTACTTGAATACGTCACGATTCAACCTTGTAGGAATTCAATAAACATTCGATGCACTTATTGTTAGACACAGCCGACATTCCGACACTTATTTTCGGTTATTTTATCTAAATTTTTTTTCTAGACTATTAAATGGCTTGTTTTAATAGCAATATTATAGTGGATGATGTGTGCAATATTGATTCTTAAGGTAAAATTGGGTTGTTTTTATTAAAAGCGAACATAATAAAATCTCGTCGATTGTCAACAAAATTATTTAATTTCGACAAATATTGATACGATACTTTGATTAAATTCTTGTCATCAATTTAAGAAAAATGTATTTGGGGTGTTTATATAAAAAAAAATGATACTGTAAGAATTTTTAGCCATCTATCTAATAACTCTGTTGTTTACTATTGTCTTTTGAAGAGTTCAATTCAATTAAGCTCTATATCCCAGCCACCATAAGCATTAAATCTTTGAAGTTGTATTTGATATCACAAAATGTATGGTTTCTATCAAAAGAATACATTCCACCCATTACACCGACAAAAATATGAGGGTGTATTATGGATATAGATTATTTTATTGTTTTTTTTTCCAACTATACTCACCTCTATTTGGACTTGAATACTAAAAACAGATTATCTAATAATTTGAAGTATTACATTTGTAATAATCTATATTCCATTCAAATTGACACGTGTACTGGATTTAACGTTGCAATTATTATAATCCACATTGAAATATTGCCCTTCAATTAAAACAATCAGTCTATATCAAAGGAATCTAAATAGAGAAGAGATACAACTTATTATTTGGAATGGAATCTTTCGAGAAAATCTCGAATTAAGCTGCCAGTCCTACGTTTTTGAAATGATAGTCTCAACCTATTAAATAGTAGTAATCCTAATCGAAGCTTTATACATGTTTCACTGCTATTATTTATTTATAGTATTCGTTGAGAAAATTTACTGGTAGAAACACCGTCGAAAATACTTATTTTATTTTCTATTAGGTACTGTATGTTAAAACTCTATAATTTTAGTCATTACACGAAAATCGACACATCTTCCACGCCTTTAGCAATTAGATTAAATACAAAAAGACAAACAAATCTTGAATAACGTGTATTTTTCTATTATATTTCACCAAACACCGTTAATTATCTGTTAATCAAATCTCCTTGAATAACGCGTATTCTTCTATTATATTTCACCAAGCAATGTTAATTATCGCATCTCGTATTGTAGGTACAAATCGTAACTGTATCTTGTATTGAAACTGAATCATTACCTATTGTTATAGATTTTTTTGTTTGAGACAGCCAAGAAATTCCAGTCCGACCAATTGTCTGACAACTCAATTGTTAATTAATAAAAATATAATTTCTCTTGATTTTCTACATCGATAATTCGGGTTTAGGATTCAAAAAGATGCGTTCTCACGACAACGAGTGCGAATTTTAACTGAAACCCCACTGGGAGGAGGGCAGAGCAACAAATTAAGTTACGTTATGATCAGATTGAAGGGTAGATATGCGGATTATTAGAGTAGTCATCGATCCATTAAACACGACCAGTATCAATAATTATCCGTTTATTGCCATCGATGGTTTGGTGTGGGAGTAACCGTATTAAGCAGCGGTCGCGGTATTGAAAATGTGGCGATAGGAAATTTCGTAGCTTACAGAATCGCACAATTTAAATAACATTTGGATTATCAAAACAATCATCAAACCGAATTTCATTTTTAACGTTAAAATATCTGCCGGCATTAATTTTTTTTGTAAAATTTGCGACTTTAAGATGACATTTTGAGGAAAACTAGTATGACAATTTTTGTTCAATTTGCCCATCAAACAATGGACAACAAACATTTTTAATATTAAATTTATTAAATTGATGTATTAACAATTTATATGCCATAAATTTATTTTGATTACATTTTAATATTTATTGAATTATTGTCTCTATAATTCAGTTCATATAAAGGCGTTGGATAATCGAATAAAATTGTCGGTATATTGTTGTATTAATTGTTAAAACAACAATAAAATTGTACTTAACACTTATTGTTTGTGTATCGATATCGAAAGAAATTATAATTGGCGGGTGGATCAATTTCGTTGGAAAAACTCAAACTCATATTTTAAATTGAATCGAATTTCTAATCTTCAAGCTGTCTTAAAAAAAAATTAGCCGGCATAAAAAACAAACAAGCATAGATGAGCTTCCAGCTATGATTTGAATAAATGAAATGGTAGCAATTTCGTCATTATTTCCTATAAACATAAATATTTGTGTCCGATAATTTTAATGTTGAATTTATATTTATTTTAGTGGAAATCTGACTGATCTCTAATCATGTTCTAGTAGTTATTTAATGATATGTTTATCATCACTTAAATGCTGATAAACTATACATGAAAAAAATTAACGGAAAACACATGCTGTATTAATTAATTGTCTGTCAAAATTGATAGACACTAAATAGCTAAAATTGATATAACAATTGTTAATGGTTTTATGAAGGGCAGGTGACGATGCGCGCAAGTGGTGTCACAGCAAAGGGGGTGGGAAAAGCGCAAAGAAACGTAGGCGCCCTCAACATATAAAAGAGAATCCTCTGGTCTAAACGGCACATTAGCAGCTGAAGTTTTCAGTGATAGTTCACATTGTTCTTCTATATCTACGAAAGTATTACAAAAGAACAAAAAAAGCAAAGTAAGTGATGATATTTGGAAAATTTTTGGGTGATTGCTGCAACGTTCGGTGATTTAAATCTAGTGTTGCAGTTTTTACCAAAAATTTCTTTTTAAATCGAATCAAGAAACGTGTAGTAAAAGGCACTCGATATGATCACTTTGTCGAGTTCCGTGATATCGGTTGAATTGGAGAGTTTCTAATTTTCGTTTGAAATTTTGATCCTTAAAGACAATCTAAATACGTGACCGATCCGCCTGTCTGTCTTCTTATTTATAAATTTTCACCGACAAAAACATTTTCAGGATGCATCAGTTCACATTCTTCATTGTATTCGGTTTTGTTGCCCTCTTCGTGAGCAACTCGTTGATAACAGCATCGATCATTAGTTGCCCACCGAGCAATATGCAGGAGGCCAATCCGAATTTGCGCCAACTTTGCTATGCTATCGAACAGGCCATCAGTGAGAATGCCATTTCACTAGATCAATGTAAGTATAGTCATTTTTATTTTTGGTGTTACATATGTCGAATAAAGAGAAAAAATTTAATTTCGTTGTTGCAGTCGGTAGGATGGACGAGAGAAATGTGAATCCAAATGCTAAACGGCAAGATGTCGACCACGTATTCCTGCGTTTTGGTCGGCGTTTTGGTTTGTAAATTTCCACTTTCAATATATTAAATAGAAGAGAAAGAAAAAAAACTACTTCGGCTTCTTCATCTACGAATTGATTTTATTATTTTATATAAATTGCTATATAACTGTTTTAGTTTTGGGAATTATACGCTTGCCAATAATTTCTCCCGATCCTATATGTATAAACAAAAACAGTATTATTTAAGAATTGTATTTGAATGTTTAATAATAATAATAATATATTTATAAATACAAATTTGTGTATTATTCAATTAACTGGCACAATAAAAATTTCGTAAACTTACCTTATTCGAAATTCTATTGAATGGGCACAAGAAATAACTACTTATTCAATATTCATTTTTATTTTGCAAAAAACAATACAACAATCAGATGGATATATATTTGTCATGCTTAAATGTTAATAATTTTGCTAATTTTAACGAGAGCATATTGCATTTGATAATTAAAATAAATCACAACCCTTTTTACGTTCAATAAAAGACAAAAATTGAGCAACTGTTGAAAGAAAAAATTTAAATTAATAATAAATGGATAAACATAAATTGAATGATTGTCTTTAAATACCGGTAAATGGGAATAATTTAAAAATAAGTACGTTTGATCACATCATGTGGGCATATATTAACTATTAATTGACTATTTTAGTTGTGAAAAATCATCGTATGAATAAAATCGAATCTGTATTTATTTTAAAAAAACATTCCATTTTTATCTACGATATTTCAACATTTTCAATTCCAATAAATAAAAAACTATCCAAATTTCTTCTTCTTATTATTTTTTTAATAATTATTAAGTCCGTTTGACTAGAATTGGTGTTAATATGCCATCATGATGGATTTTAAATAAGTATATATATTGACCCCCAAAAGAAACAACAATAAAATATATTCTTAAATACGTAAATTTGTCAAGAAAAAGTTAATTAAAACGAGATTCAAGCATCTTCAGCGTAGTAAGAAACGAAAACAACATCACCACCGACGTTGATAAGGCATTGTCCCTGTAAAGAAAAACCATAAAATTGAGCAATTAAATATGTCAAAAACAGAAAATTTTCTAAAACAATAAATGAACAAATTCATATTCAAGTGTGTATGATTAATATCAAAGGTAAACTAGAAATTGAAATTAAATTAAGAACAATACATTTTGTAATTTTTTCTGTTAAAATTGTATTCATTTATGCATATTTTTATAATGCAGCATTATGTTGATGACGTTTTGTCAATTTTAAAAATCAATTTATTTCCAGATTTAAAATTAAGAGTAGCAGAAACGCGTTTCGGTGCGATGATTACGAAAAATTCGTTAAATTAAACGGCTTTTTTGACTAGTCTAACTGGAGTTTGTCTTGTAAACTTCACTCAAATAAATTTTAATCGATCAGCTATATGTCACCAAGACTTTTACTTTGATCCAAGCGATTGACAAATCAAATAAAGGATATTGAGGGTTCGTTTAAAACGGTTAAAAGGGTAATGTCTGTTCTTCTCTATTTAAACTGATACAGATAAACCCTTGAAATTTTTGTAATTAGGCAAAATACGTACAGTATTTTTGATTATTTCGTTTAAAAAAAACTTGATTTATTAACGCCAACAACTAAAAAATGTGTATTTTTGTTGACCCACATCGTAATTCTAATTATGCTCACTTTATCTTGCCACGATGCAGAGTTTTTTCCATTAATTTATGACCATTTGTAATGAATTAAAAATTATAAAAAACAATTAAGCTACATTGTTATCATATTTTATGAAAATACGACTTGATTTTAAATTAGATTACAAAATTCTATAAAGGTCAGATTAACAATTATCACAGTGATATTGATCATTTGATTTTTTCGATTATTTTTTCTTTTTACTAAAACTGGTTAAAATTGGATTTGATGATCACTGGGTAAGTAAGTCTTGCTGACCTATTAAATATAAGCACATTAAATTTTATTATAAACTATCTCGAAAACAGGGCCATATAAACCCCCCAGTATATTAAACAAATTGGCTCAGTTTTTCGGGACCTATACGTGGATTTTTCAGATTAAAGGCAAACTGATTTCATCTTGTATTGCAAATTGTAGATGAAATCGGTGAATTCGGGATAATTAAAATACGTTTCAAAACATAAGTATAACTAAATCAATAATGCATTTACTGAAATAACACAGATTCTGAAACAATTTTTAAGTAAATCTGATTCATTAGAAGCATTTTTGACTTGTTACAATCGACGCAAAATAGTGTAAAATAAAAATATTTATGGTATGTACATACGTAGGATCTAGGAATTATATACAAGTCAACAAAAATAAATAACTGGCCGATTTATAACGAGCTGTATAGAAATTTTATATAGTGGGAAATTGAGGTTTGTTTAACTTCTTCATCGACAGTTCTGGCAAGTGAAATTAGAAACATACGGAAGATATCCATCTAATTTTCTAATCATTTCTCAAATAAATCAGGAAGACATACAGGGTTATTCACGTCGGATGATAAGTCTGTTATTTTACGAGAGATGCAAAAAATATTTCAAGGATCTATAGGAGGGTCCCTGGAGATTATTTTGGTCAAAAAGCGGTCGTTTGTGACAATGTCGCGATTTTCAAAAATTAGTCAAACACCTAAAATTACTAAGAATGATTCGAAAAGCCTTACAACACTGAGTTTTTTCGTGTTTCTTCATTTTATTCTGAAACAGGTGGAAATGTTTCGTATTTTGTCTAGAATACAATGAAGAAAAACGGTAAAAAGCACTTTTGGGTGGGTATTCGAGTCATTCTTAGTCGTTTTGCGTGTTTGGCTCGTTATTGAAAATCGTAATTCTGTTCAAAGCGAGCGTATTTTGACACAACTTCTAAATGAGCTACGAGATTTTAAATTTTCTAAGATACTTTTCGAACCGCCTGTCAAATAACCGGAGTTGCCTGACGTAAATATCCCTGTATGACTTCAATTGCCACGTATGTATAGTTTCTGTTATTATCACCTATACAAATTCCCGATCTTTTTTTCAAGATCAAGCTTCTTCATTGACGGACGATATTTTGAAATTTTACAAAAACAATAAGATCAAATATGTGTACATGTGTTAAATATCTACTATTCATAATATACAGTATGTTCAGGTTGGAGGGTTGGCGCCCATTACGGCACTGTATTTTATAAACGATACAAAAGTTAATTTTGATTTGATCTACCTACTTACAGGATGCCAAGGTGAGCAATTTTATATTTCAATTATTCCTTGGATGATCCCATTTAGCTTCCAGACAGTCGCATTTGATTATCTTTACAAAAAAAGGCGTAATGGGCGCTTAACCTTGCCAGCTGGAATATACTGTATTTGTCCGTTTGTCGCCTAACTAAACATTGTAAATTAGTGCTTATCACTTATCACAATTGGATGTAATTAGTTGTAATGAAGCTTGTAGCCTACCTTTGTTATAAAGAATTATTGTATTCCAATTAGTGTAATTATCAGATACGGATTGAAAGATTAAGAGATTAAAGAAGAAGTATCTATTTCGATACAATACCGGCTTCTGAACTATCAGAGAACATAAGCTAACTATGAAAAATAAGAATACAATAATTAGACAAATCAATTTTCTTCTAATTATTTTTTTGATAAGATGCTTATGTTAGAAATATTGTGGAATTACATTACATCCATAAATCTTTTCAAAAATATATATACACACATATACATATACATTAAAAAACACCCCCAAAGGCTTTCTTAGAAGCACGTGGATGAGATAATCACGTCCGTTATTATAATGTTGATTAGGTTTACAACTGTTGGGCAGTTTAATTGCCCCCTCCCCGCCCATAACAGTATAGAAAATAATGTATAAACGAAAGTATAATAAACAAAGGCAAGAACAAAATTAATTATTTATATTAGATAGACATCTTTAGATAATCCCTCAAGGTAGAAACAACTACTCTACAAAATAGCCGGAAGTAAATAACAAAATAAAATTGTTGTTACCGGTAACATAAATATACCATTAAGATAATTATCCTAATTTTCTTTTTAATTGAGAAAAAAAGAATTCAAAGTTATCGAATATCAATTTTACAAAAAAAGTTATCTCAAGAGGATGTTGATTGGGCGTGCGAAAATAGTCAATTTTCAAACATCGATTACTCACTTGTTTTTTAAGAAGTTGCCAAAAATTGACTTGCGTTGGATAGAGCATTTCAAGATACATGCTTTAAGGCTTTCTATTTTGGAAAAATGTGATAAAATTCTGAATAGCAGAGAAAACTCTTGGACCCTGTTTTTTTCGCACAGTTTCCTACATAACTGGCTAAAACTTGGACAATATTATCGATTTTCAATATTTTTCAATTGATTTAGACAGAAAATTGAAAGAGTTTTCCAAATATTTAAGAATTTTCGCGACATGTTTGTTATTTTTCCGATAACTGAGGAAAATTAAAAAAAAATCCAACAGGGATGCCATGCATAATTTTCAAAACAGAAAAAAGGCGAGGACACGAAGCTCGCTTGAATTCCAATTTTGAAAATTAAGTGAGTTTCACGGAAAATTTGAACCCTTTTTCACCTATTATTTACAAGAACTTAACCGAGAACACCCACACTATCTATTAGGGGTTAAAGCATCCTATGATATTTGCAAATAGGAAAAATTGACGTCAACTTTTGGAAATTGCGCAGTATTGAATGGAAAATTACTATCCATGTAAAAAAAATCAAAATCAATTTAGTACAAAAATAATATTTTCCTTTAAAAGGAAATAGAAATTTATGTCTATTGAAAAATTTCCATAAATGACGTTATAAAATGTGGATCAAGGCTTGGTGTCCTCTACTACGGACACACTACAGGCAACTACGGACAAAGGCTTATTGCATTGAGTTAATTGTCCGTATTCACTGCAAAATTTTATTACATCTTTTCTGGCCTTTTAAAAGTATTACAAGTAAACTGAAGAATCCCCTTATCTAAAAGCAAATCAATTACCTTCTCCTTCATATGCTCAAATTCTTGATTTTTTTGCAAAGGAAAATTGTTTTTTCAAAACAAAATAGTATATTAAAAAACAAGTGTCAGAAGTCGACAATTATTGCACGAGTGCTCGTTTCCTAAAGGACAAGTGCAATATACGACTTCTGATACGAGTTTTTTTATACTATTTTTTCTATTTTGCCTATTTTATGCCCTTTTTAACAAAAAAAATTGCGAGTTTTGAAATTTAAGGAAATTGGTGGGAGTTGGTGTTACTGATATAACAATTGCGCATTCAGGCGGGAAACTTTGGAATTGTTTTATTTTTCACTCTTAGTTAATTGTTTTTTTTGCTATATTGCTTATTTAACAATGAGGGAAGAATTTTAATGTACTCCACCTGAAATAAGGGAAATTGCTGGAAATGCAGGAAGCAATTTACTATGTATTAATCGTTGTATATGTTACCGAAAATTACTATGCATTTTGTTCTTATGATTTTTGACAGTTGTCAAAAACAAATGTCACCAACCTTAAAAAAAAATTTACTACATTTTCCATTTTTACAGTGTATCAAAATGAACCCATTATCGTACACTAGCAAGTTTAAAAATAGCACTATTATTGACGCAAAATAGAAAATCTTTTATCAACTAATAGGAGTTTTATAGAATCAACACCCTGTATACTAGACGAAAGATTTAAATGTGGCGAATCTTATGGCAACCCCACTATTTGGCGAACAATTCGAAAAATATTTCAAGGCTTATAAAAGGCACATTGGAGATCATTTTAGCAAAATAAAAACTTGGTAGTTCATTTAGAAGATGGTCAAAAAACACTGGTTGTGGACAAAGTCAAGATTTTCAAAAACGAGTTAAACACGCAAAACGACTAAGAATGACTCGAAGATCGTCCTAACATTGATTCTCGAGTCATTTTAAGTCGTTTTACGTGTTTAACTTATTTATGCAAATCACAATATTGCCAGAAATGAGCATTTTTGACCACCTTTCAAATATTCTCTATGAACCCTCTTCTAAGTCCTTGCAATATTTTTGGAACCGTTTGCCAACTAATAGAAGTTTGATAAAATTCGACGCATTTTACTTTTCGGCCCGGTATTTAAATCGAAAAAACATAACGTATACTTCAAGGAAATTTTATGGTAAACTTTATTCATAATAATATCATATATTAATGAATTAAATTTTACGTTGTGGCGCCATTCGAAGAGCTGAGCCCCCCTCGTGCAGGATCTGATTGGGGGGTGGTAGTTACGTCAGTGCTCTTGGGATTATGATTTTTTTTTATTTATAAAACATTTTCCCAATTAAATTCCTGTAATAATTAAATTTGAGATTATCGTAAAATATTTAAACTATTCTGTCTTTCTAATTATGGAATTAAAAATGATAATTTATATATGTATACATATAAGTTAAAGATTTTAATTGTAAATACGGTTGGCTTAATTTTAATTTTTTTTAAAATTTGACAGTTCTTTTTTTAGCCAAAATAGGACCTCATTGGGGGCGATGGTGTTACACGTAAAGCGACTTAAAATGACTCATAAATCCTCCTAACATTAATTTTATCGATTTCTTTTTCATAATAAAATGGAGGAAAACCAAAGAAATCAATAGTACGACTCTGAGAAGTTTTCAGTGTTAATATTTTTACGTGTGCAGCTGGTTAAAATATTACTCGAGTTGGTCAACAACTAATTATGAGTCATCATAAGAATTGTCCAGTTTTGAATAGCTTGCAGGATGTATATAAACACGATTTTTTGCGAAATTTCATTAACATTCAAAATGATTATAAGTATGATCTGTATGATCCTGCCTACAGCGTGTATTACAATAATTAGACGCAACAAAAAAATCATTAAAAAATCCAGATTTTTATTTTATACAGGGTGAGTATAAAGTAACGCATAATCCTCGTATTTTTTTATTTATTATTGCATTGCAAGGCAATGACGTCCACATTTTTTTTTAAAGGCGCTCTATTTTTTATTGCGTTTTTGGGTAAATCATGTTTTTCTTCGTTCAGATATTTAAAAATAATAAGGGGTTACGTGAGAACATTTTTAAGAAGAAAATTCTTAAAGCTTGCAAAATTTTGTGCCACCAAAATGCTGGAGGAAAAATAGGAAGCAAGGTTGAAGTATATGCGACCTATTTAGCAGTAGTTATGTCAAAAATAAATCAATGCTTGTAATGCTTATTGTTAGTCAAAGATGTTGTTTTCCGGATAAAATGCTAATGCATGGCTATTACAATGACAAAAAAAAATTTGCAATTTTAGGATTTTTTTTCTCAAAAATTTTCTTATATAACCCCTTACTATTTTCACATGACTGAACGTATAAAAAGTAGTCTACCCGAAAATGCAATAAAACTGTGTCGTTTAAAAACAATGTCAATGGCGTTACGTTTTCGCTATGGTAATTAACAGAGCCGTTTGGGCTTAATCACAAATGAATAGTTAAAAAATAAATATTTCAACGTTTTACGAAATTTCAATAAATATAGAAATTATGAGTATATTATGTTATTTTATACTCACCCTGTATAAATACAGCTTAGATTTAAATCAGTATTTTTAAAAATATTGTATTGTTCTTATCGTCTTTGACAACATTTAAAATATCAGGCAACTGTAAATACAAATTATTCAATTTTTTTCTGATTTTGTGTAAAAAATTACTTCGTATATACACCGTTGAACGGGTCAACAATTATGTTGTTTTCACAAATACATCTGGATTTGATTAAGTGTGTAATCTACCAAAATTTTTCTCTTTTATTTCTATTATTATGATTACGAAAAACAAAACATTTAATTAAGTAAATATACGAATTTCGTTTAATAAAAATCTATTGACCCAATTAAATAATTAAAATCTTGACTTTTAACAAAATTAGGAAAATTAAATTTTAAAAAAAGAAACGAATTCCATTAATATTGCCAAACTTTTGTCTCAACACCGTTGGGAAATAAGCCAAAATCTTCCTACACATTAACACCGACTAAGAGTTAAAATTTTATTAGAAAACTTAAAATAAATTCATTTACGTTAATACAATTAAAAAATGTATATCTTCGTCCTAACTATTTTATAAAAGAAAATTTAAACAAAAATCTAACTAAATAAGAGTAGTTTGACTGTATTTCTTTGTAGTTTTACAATTTCCCAGCATTTCATTAAAATTGATTCCAAACAAACGAATTCCAATCAGGTTCTTGATGGGAGATTTATTGTAAAAAATACTCAAGTAAAATAAATTTGTTCAAATCGAAGATTTAAATAAACGTTATCTTTACCATTCTAGGATTTTCAACAAATAATGAACCGAAAATCGTAAAAATTGAAATTTGAGAATTTTATAAAGAGCAACAGATGAAACAATTTTAATGGTCCCCTTTCTTTTCTTTTAAAAAAACATCTGTAAACCGAATGATATCACATTACAACACAGTTTTTAAAGACGATTCAATGAATATAATTTTACATCTAAAAAAAAGACTTAAATTACGATAAAATCAAATAATACATCGATTTTTAGTAAACGTAACACGAAACGCCATCTATATTTCACAAGCGAAAATAGAGATAATCGCTTTTTAATAAAATAACACAGATTTTGATAAATAACAAATAAATAATAAACTTACCTGGTTTTTGTGAAGACTATGATTTAGGACACATTCGGTCATGAAATATGCCACCATAGCATTACCACCGAGTGCCGTAACATGTGCACGTACTATAGCCAAGACTTCAGTAATAAAACTGTGAATAAAACCACTCAAACCACCCTCCTAAATTATTATTAATTTGATTTATTTATAATTAACAATTTTAATTGATTTACCTCTCGAATTGATGTTGTTTCTCTGATGAAGAAGAAATTTAAATTTCCTAAATAATGTTCAATTTTACCACCAGGCACGTAGGATAGCGGTGTTATATCAACTCCATGTCGTTCTCTATATGGCATCTATTTATAAAAAAATCTTATTATTATTAATGGAAAATTTAATAAATTAGACGATTACATGTCGTTGTTTTATCGTTTGTATTCGATTTCTTAACGGTGATTTTTGTCGATAACGTACAGATTGTGTTGTTAAATAATTTTGATTTTGTGTCGATGTTACTATACTGTTTTCAGGTATTTGATCATCGTCCAAATTGAAAATTAAATCATCATCTAAAATACCAAATTAATTAAAATATTATCTATTAGTTGTGTTAGAAAATTACCATTTTTTCTCGTGACAGTGTTCTTTCGTTTTAATTTAATTTTGGATGGTTCACCTAAACCCAAGGCCATACCTAATACACATAACTGTATTTCATCTGGATCAGGTAAATCGACTCTAAATTGTAAATCGCATAATGCACAAGGTACCATACGGCGTAATTTAAAATAAACACTTTGTAATAATCGATGGAAATGTACATCGAAATTATATGGTGGTTGAAATTTGCCACGATATATTTGTGTAAACATTTGTAAATTTTTAACAATTTCTAATTCGTCAAGACCAGGAACAAATTCTGTATTAACAACATGAAAACCATCCGGTGGACGTTCTTCCATTAATAAATTAACAACTTCCGCATCTTCTGGATCATCAACTTCTAATACACAACAATCTTTATTGCTTAACGATAGATCAGTTGATGTTTGTTCATCATCTGAATCATCATCAGATAAAACTCTTGTATTTGCATTATCATCCTGTAATTTCACATCAAAAATAGTCAATTCATTAACATATAAATTAATTAAATTACGTTTTTTAATTGATAAATTTCCCTATTCTTTTTAACAGTATCGTTCAATAATTTTTGTAAATCAGCTAATTTTCTATCGTCAGTTGAACGATCGGACACCAATTTTGGTAGCACAGGTGTTGATAATGGTGTTAAATATACAGCTGTACCAGTTGCTAAGCCAACTAACATTTTCTCACCAATTGATATACGTATACGTAAACCAAATATTGAATTCATCCCTTTTATTTTCAATTTATTTATTAATAAACGATATAATTCGTATTCTAAAAATGGTAAACCATCTGATATTTCTTTAGCAAATGATTCACCACGCACTTCTTTTAAATGACGCGATACAAATGATTGAATAAAACAACCACGACCGATACTCGGTATATTATCAGGTGATTCTATTGTTGTTATCAGCACATCTGGTACTTTACCATTTCTATAAAAAAATCAAGATAAAATTCTAATTAATTAATTAATCAATTAATTAATTTACCGACAAAGTCTACATTTAAGTACAGTAGCTCGTATAGGAACATTATTCGGATTATAAGGTAAATGACAGATATTACAATAATTAAACGTTTGATGGTTTAAAAAAACATCTTGTTCTGGACTTTCGGATAATCTTTGTGTTTTCTAAAACAAATATTTGTTAATTAAAAATATTAAGGGGATTCCGGACCTTTATGCCGATTCGGCGTGCGAAAATAGTCAATTTTCACACAGCTACTTTTCGTTTGTTTTTTAAGAGAATGTCAAAAATTGACGTGCCTTGGATAGAGCATTCAAAGCTGCATGCTCTAATTCTATTTTGAAAATTATGCATAGCATCATGTTTTAAAATTTTTTAAATTTTTTTTAAATTTTCTCCAGTTATCGGAAAACTAACAAACATATTGGGAAAATTCTTACATATTTGGAAAGCTCTTTTAATTTTTTATCTAAATCACTTGATAAATATTGAAAATCGATAAAATTGGCTAAGTTTTAGCCAGTTATGAAGGAAAATGTACGAAAAAACAGGGTCCAAGTTTTATCTGCCATTCAGAATTTTATCACGTTTTTCCAAAATAGAAAGCTTTAGAGCATACACCTTGAAATTCTCTATCCAACGCACAATATTTAAAAAAAAACAAGCGAGTAATCGCTGTTTGAAAATTGACTGTTTTCGCACGCCGAATCGACATAAAGGTCCGGAATCCCCTTAATATGCCAAAAAAAAAAAATCGATTACTTCTTGTATTTTTATATGTTTGTCTTTATCATGATCGTTACGATCTAATGATGTACTTAAAATATCTTTATTATTATGCATTTTCGATACAAATCCTAATCCAGTTACAGAATCGACAGCTTCATTATTATATTGTAAGCCGATAACAGCAGCAGTACCACTGGCACTTAAAACACATACATCATCACTAAAATAAATAAAATAATAATTAAAAATATCGATGAAAATTGATTAAAATAAAGTACCAAATACTTGTAGTTTCTGTATAACCTAAAACTGCATTACAATTTAAAGCACGTGTATGAGAACGTATTTCCATTCTTATTTCAGACCACCACGTATCCCTAGATTCCGGTTCTTCTAAATTCGATATACGTTCTAATAATTTTACAGAACGTGCACTAACAGCACCACCTTAACAAAATAAAATTATTTCAAATTTAATAAATAAATTTTAATCAAATATACCTATATGCGATATAAATCCAGCTGGGTATTTGGACATTGTTAAAAATGGATATTCCAACATATCGAAATTTTCTTGTGGTACTGTTGTTCTTGATATTGGTTTTGTTATTGTAATACCACCAGAACGATCACTTCCTGTTAAACTATTCCCTATTGTAAAAATTTTGCAATTAGTTTGTTATTTTCGACAATTAAAATTATACATTCATTAGGATTGGCATAAAACGAAAAGAAAACAACGAGTTAATAGTTTGCTAAATTTAAACAAAAGTAAATTGCCACATATAATGCTAAATTGGGGATATATGTATAGATATATATATATATATAAAATGAAAGATGTTTACAACCCGATTAGTAATAAATTTATACATTTAGAATAAATGCAACAACTATTCCGGACAAAACTTTACATTTATACTTACTTTTCCTAAATAATCCTAGGGTAGGAAAATATTTAACAATTAAAAATCAATGATTTTTGTGGCAAATTCTATTTGAAAAGAAATAATAAAACATTAAATAATACTAAAATATATTGTCTTATAATTTTTTAAATACTCTACAATTAAATTAAATATCCTAAACTAGACAATATTTTTTAGTATTTAATAAATTTAAATACGAAAATTACTTAAAACAAAATATTTACCTTTCGGTGTGATACTCAAATCAGAATCAGACGATCTCCTATGTATGCACGGTATGTTATTTAATTTACCCGGTGATTGTATAAATTTCACCCCTGTTGTTTCATTACATTGTTGTTGTTGTTGTTCGATATTTGTTTCTGGTACAGGTGAGCTATCATTCTTATAAGTCGCTGTTGTTGGTGTTGTTGTTGTTGTAGTTGTAGTTGTAGTTAAGCTAGCATGCATATTATCGTTAAACGCAGTGCTTTTATCAATTTGTGTATTGACAAGCACTGTATTAGACTTGTCAGATATAGAGGATAAATTATTATTATTATCATTAGTATTAGTTAATATCGAGGTAGATGGGAAAACGGGTACTTTTTTATTATTATTGTTATTACTATGTGATGTTGCTAAGATATCTTGAACTGTTTCCATAGCAACATTACCGAGTGCTGTATTTAATAAGCCGTCTTTTTTTATTTTTTTATTATCATCGATTTTATTACTTTTATTAAAAAATTTTGGTAAATGTATAATTGATGATTTATCTTTGAAAAATTTCAATTTACTTTTAGATGAATCACTATTTTTTAAACTTTTTATACTCAAAAAACTAAATTTACGTTTATTTAAATTATCAGTTGATTTAATTTGTCGTTTTTTATCAATCTCATTATTTTTATTCAATAAACTAATAAAACTTAATTTATGTTTATTAATATTACTTTGTTGTTTTTTAAACGATAAAATTATATCATTTTTCGTTTTGTGTAATTCACTATCTGAAAAACAATTAGAATTTTGTTGTTTTCTAATATTATCATTCAATTGATTATTAATTAAATTATCTAATGATGATGGATGCGATTGTTCTTGTTGTTTTAAATCACATCTAAGGTTATACATTGATATAAATGGTGCACCTAATACAGTTTCATGTTTACGATTCCATCCATCTAATGATAATGCCGTTGATGATCTAACTAGATTTGTAGTTGGTGTATTTAAAAATTTCATCGATAATGATTTATACTTCTCATCATCTAAAGATTCCATCGATTTTCCTAATGTAGGTGATGTTGGCGGTGTATAAGTACCGACAATATTTAATTGTTCTAATAACATTGTTTGCATTGCTGTTTTCATTAAGCTTTGATTATTTAAATCACTATTTACTATAACTGGTGGTATTATTGTTTTCGGTCTATCAATAATATTCGTATCGATTTCTATATTTGTATCAGATTTATTATCAATCAATTCCGGAAACATTAATTCCTCATTATCATCATCATCATCATTATCGAGTATTATATCATCTAAACAGAGTGCCGGTAATGATATTTGCTTCGATATTTTCTTTGTGCAATGTTTATGTTCGAGATTTTCAACATTTTTAACAATATTACTAACAGTTTCAAAATCCATTGAATT
>JAZBGW010000574.1:11704-23537 GCA_037464815.1 Mylabris variabilis | reverse complement strand
TCGAACTTGAAGCGGAATTTTGCTTCAAACGAATCTTGAATATACAGTGACAAACATACAAAAGAGACCAAATACGTTTTTCGGTTCATGTAAATCGAGCTATTTCTCTCATGCGCATAAAAAAGTGAGTAGGTAAGAAGTGTTAGAATGAGTAAATACCCAAAATGGCAGTAGTAACCCCACCCCCATCTTTTGACTGAATATACTTCTTGCCAAATTGTGACCTGTCATTGTCAAAAGCCTGTTTTACACAGTCCTACAAAAAGTGATCGCTTTTATATGCTCGACACTGTACAATATTTCAGTTATGCATTTCAAAATGGAACATGATTTAATTAGCATTCCCTATACTTCGTTCAAATAATTAATAAACTATTTTGTAACTTTTATTGTATTCTAAGTTTTCTCTAATAAAGAAAAACACCAATTCTTCATCTATTGTAAAAATTTATTGTTTATAAAAGCACCGAAAATAGTGCTTTTATAATATCAGAGAAAATTAAAAGTCACACTCAATTTAATCCAAAAAAAGACACAATTATTCTATAACTGTTACAATTACACATGAAAGGAAATAAAACAAAAAAAAAAGACGAAACGGAAGTTCAAGGCTACTACGACAAAAAACATCTTCCGCTTTCTATAAAAATAATAATAATGATGATGATAATGATTAAAATAAAAATGATTCAACAATGTTATGATTAATTATTACTTCAAGGTTATCATTTAACAAGAAAACAGCAACAAATATGTTTAACATTTCGTCATGGTTTGCATTAAAATTCGTCATCATCATCATGATCATCATCATCATTGAATTTAAATGAATCTGAAAATAAACCGTTAATTTAGCTGGATTTTCAATAAAAAACAATTGCGACCGACCAGGTGGTGGTTGTGGTGTTAAAGGAACAAAATCATCAACCACCCCCAAACATTTCCACCCTTCGATCTTTTACATCACACACAATACAAATAAAACATAACACAAAACAATTGATGGTATACACATGCGATATAAATAAGGGGGTGTATTTGTTAACAGAGGTGTAATGCATATTACCTACAATAAGAATTAAACCAACATCCCCTTTAATCTTATGACTCGTTTAGAAATAACTCCATTTATACGGTAGCTCGATTCCTTGTTGTTGTTTAAGTGGTAGCTTAATATTTAAAGTATCTCGTCGTCTATCAATATCCTCCCCCTAATTAAGAATCAAGTGTTTGATAAAAATGAAACCACGATCAGTCATTACAACCCCTATTATTCTATCCACTCCAGTATCATTATTACTATTATTTATTGTACAGGATGTATAATACTATTTCAATATGCAGTTGGCTATGGTTTTGATCATGTCGCGTCGTAGCTTGATTCATACTTTACTATATTTGACAGTTTTTCAATAAAAAGAAACAACCAGCCGAACCAAGCTACGCACCTACGTATAACCGAAGACGAAGCCAACTGCGAAATGAAATTATTGTACACCCTGTATATTATCTTGGTATACCTATAGATATTGAAGAATGTAGTCGTTTGTTTAAAATAATAATAATAATAATAATAATAATAACTGGAAAGAAGAAGCTTCTTATCTAGCTGACGGCTGCCAACCACACTGAAACAATTTAAGTAACAGCAACCACTTAAAGAAGCGTGTGGTTGATGTATTTTAAGATCGTGGCTTATTTAATAATAACGATAATAATAATAATAATAGTAATAAATATGATGAGATTACTTAAATATAACTCTTATCATTGTACAAATATTGGTATTTTGATAAGGTAGAGAATGTTTGAAGTTTCGAAAAATAGAAATTCAAGATAATTTCTCTATAAATAAAATTGATACGCGCACCCTCTTCTCTCGCTTGTTTACCCACCCTAACGTCATTTTAACAAGAGAATAATTTTATAATATACTAGATTATTTTTGTATTTAGCAACATATAAGAGAGAAAATGGGCTTGTTGTACATTGCTGGTTCGCCCACGTTTTCATTTTTTGAACTCAAATAGAAGAAGAAGAAGAAGAAGAAGAAGAAAGGGAGGAGAGCTTTCAATTTATACAGCACTGGTCGCTGAAATAGGTTCATTGTAATTTTACAATGAACAAACAGTTGTTTAGAATTTGGTATCTTTATCATAAACATGTGAAACATTCATCAACAAATGGATGAGATAAAGAAGGGACTATTCACAAGAGACCGTTTTCAGTAATGAAGTACCGCGGTACTTCGCTACGAATCTTCGCGATGATTCGGTTTCGGTCAGTTTCGGCCAAAAAATCTAGTTTCGGTTTCGGCCAAAAACCAGCCGAAACTTGCGCTTCGTTCGAGAGAGTTTATGCCTCATGTCGACTTTTCTTCCATACTTCAATTGTTTTTTTTTTTATTTAAGACACATTAACTACATAACATATAAAACATGCACTAGATTTCAACATACAATAGAAATTTTAACATATCTAAATACGTTTCGGCTTCGGTTTCGGCCGAAACTGACGCCGAGGCCGAAAATTCGGTTCCGGTTGTAAGTCCTGTTTCGGTTAAATACTATTTTTTAGTAAGATAGTTGGTATTTTCTACAAAAAAAAAGATGAATTTGTAGAACAGTGGTAGAGGTAAGAAATTTGAATAACTAGTCCAACAATAAGGAAGGTTCAAATCTTCCTCCTTCGATAAACTTTTTTATTGACTCTTATTAAATTATTATTTTACAAAGTAATGTTTCTTCTATTAATTGTCAGTAACAACTTATAATCGTATTTTGGGGCAGCAACGTCACAACTCGAACTATATGCAAGTTGAGCGGCACACGTAAAAGTGGCGTATTTGCAATGAATTCTCTTAAACGCTTACCCCATGCGGAATCCGTAAGCGTCCCATATAAAACATAAGAAAAATAATAATTAAAATTTGTTATAAGGGCATGTTTCACGAGCAATTCTTATACCGTATAACAAAGACACCAAATGTATAAGCAGTGTTTCGAACCGGAACTGTACTAAGATCCGGAAAAAAACGAAAACAAAGCCCGGTTCTTTTCGATTCAAACATACTTATTTTCATCTCCTCCTACTTACTTTCCCATAACTATCAGTAATGGGGCATTTACAATTTTATAAGTAAACCACTGAAACTCCCGATATTGGTAGTTTATTTTATTTTAAGGGATGTATATTTATCATTTGTGTCCATACTAATGTTTAAGGGAGATAATGTGGATTAAAGTTACCCTTGCAAAATCAGTTTCTCAAGTATCATTAGAATGCCTCAATATCTTCTAGTGGCTTAAAAACTAGAGCTGTCAAAAGGTGTAAGTCGCGTTTTCATCCCTTGTTGGGGGGTAGACGTTATAGATGATTATATACCGTTTTTATGGTTATTTTGAGATTTTCTACCCCATCTACTCTATAGTAATTTTAAAATAAAAGTCGCCTGGTCGAGGGTGTTTCTGTACCTAGATAAACTGCCCGATCTGTATATATTTCATTCAATTTTAATCATTTTTTAACAACTTAACTATAGGTTAAAATTTATAGGTGGATTTATAAAACAATAAATAACCGTGAAGGTGGTAGGGTGGGGAAACAGAAAAATATTACAAAAAAAAAGACAACCACAACAACAGCATTAAATCTGATAGAATTTTAGGTGTGGCGGTGTATTTTAAATGACAGCAAAGAAGGGGAAAGGGAAAAAGAACTGGAAGACAATTTGCGTGAAAGAGTTTTTCTGTTTGTCTGCCTGTCTGTCTGTCTTGTCTTGTCTCTTTATCTAAATATTAGTGGTGGTGGTGGTGGTGGTTATAAGAAGGGTGTGGTTGTTGTTCTTATTGTTGTCAATATAAGAAAGACTGTGTTGTTTTAAAGCAAACTAAAAGGCAATAAAGCCGCCTCCAAGAGCTGAATTTATAGTACACAGAACCTAGCCTTTTTTCCACATTTGTCCCTCTTCTCTACCCCTAACCGCCATCTATTTAAAAAAACGATAATTATTAACTAATATCGTTGAGTAAATAATAACATAGAGATTTCAGCCTTATGGGGGATTTGTAATCGAAAAATTTGCTCGGGAGATGCTGCCATCTATATTTAATGGTTCTACTGTCGGCTATAATTTATGTGTTTTGGTCTAGTAGCCCATAAAACGGACTATTTATTTTGTTTGTAATGATGTTGACTGGAATTAAGGCTTATTATTTGGTTTTTTGTTTTTAGAGAGAGCGAAAATATTGCCCTCTCTTAGGCAATAGATGTACTACGTGATGATTCCTGTCCAAAATTATATTCTCATCACCGGGAGTACTTCGATAGTGTCGCCGTCTGGTGGTCGGAATACTCAAAATGCTGCGAGTACTTCGATCATGGCCCTACCTGGGAGGAATTTTTTCGATTACACAAAAAGCATTATTCGCTCAACGCTAATATTTAATCAAAGTGTGTGTGATCATCAATTATGAGACACTCTGTAAGTAACTAAAATTGAAAAAAAAGTGTCATACTGTACTATCCAATAATGGCAAATACACGCTACTACCTACAACAACAACTCTATTGACCTTTTCTTGGTTGACCTTATACTTAGCTAGACGTGTGTATATAAACAGGATAAAGAAATATTTCAAATATTAACCAGGGATTATCAACATTCCGAAATAAATTATCCGAAAATCGTGTAATTAGATGAAAACTTCTTATCAATTAAATCATCTGTCATTGATTCATTACTCTCTCAGTAAATTAAATTGAATTTAATCGATTTAATTGTTGTTATCATTAACGGCAACGGCCTAGCCCTTATTCCTTTCATTTACGATAAGTTTTTAACCCAATAAGAACGACAATTGATTAATTTTAGGAGAATTGTTTATAATTAAACTCAAATTAATTGAATTAAATTAAATAAATAACACAGGCAATATATTTTCGTCCATTTTCTTTTCAATTTTTATTATTATTCATACATTTTTCACTTTTCCTATTCGATTATTTTAAAGGTCATGTCACTATAATATTTCACACCTAGAAAATTATTTCTTTATAAATGGGTATACAGGGTGAAATTGAATTGACTTTAATCCACAAACAAGGCCCGAAAAACCGAGCCGATTTGTACCTATAGATAATATATTATAAGGTCAGTTTTCGAGAAAAAATTGGTTAAAAATTTCTTAGAGCCACTGGAAACTAGCGATAATTTATAATAAAACGTGTTGTGATACGAATTTTATAGTTTAAAGTCATGAAAATCCGAGATGTATTACATTATAACCTGCTTTCTTACTGCTTAACCAGCGACCATCAAACAATACGTGCAATTTTGGTCAATTATAGCCATTTTGTGTATAACGCTATTTCACCCCGCCATACTTTTGGTCATGTAGAACCATAGCTTGCTTTGACTACTTGTGTTTCATTGAAGATTACGTTGACAAACGTCAAATGCAATAAAGTATGAATCAAGTTGCGACGCTACGTAACTAAAATCATAGCCAACTGTGAAGAGATACAGTGGTGTATGTTTATTGTACTTTATTCTACATAGGGATTGTGAAACTTACGTATTGAAAGGCAATTCAATATCACCCTGTATAGGGAGAGAAATATCAGTTTATTTTAGGAAATTGTGGAAAATAACAAGGATATACGCGTTTATTGATTATTTTCCCTATAATTTTTCAAAAAAAAAACCACAGCAAGTATAGAAAACAGAGGAGTGACAGGGGGAGGGGGAGTTATTTATTATCAATAAACACATACATAAATAGTGAACAGTACTGTGTGTTATTTGCATAAATGTTTATTTAAACATTGATTTTATTTTCGATTTATTCAATTTTCATAAACTTCCGGTTTATTACTTTTTTTGTCTTTCATTTGTTACAAAAATTAATTTCCTTTGTTGATGTGTCGATTTATAGAAAATTTCTGCTTATACCGGATGATTCACGTAAGGAGAAAAGTTCCTATGCCAACTCCAATTATTTGGTAATTCATGAAATATTTCAAGGATTTATAGGAGAGTTCCTGGAAATCATTTTAGAACCTCGTAGCTCATTTGAAAGTTTTAGACAAGGGGGTGATTTTCAAAATCGAGCTAAATACAGAATGTTTTTTTAAGTGGTCAGTTCTTATAAAACTCCTACTAGTTGGTGACCGACTCGAAAAAAATTTCGAGGATTTGTAGGGTGCGAGCTGGCGGCGATTTTAGCAAAATTAGAACCGCGTAGCTTATTTAGAAGTTGGTCAAAAACGATCATTTTGGACAATGTCGCAATTTTTAAAAACTAGCAAAGCACGCAAAACGTCTAAGAATGACTCGTAGACCCTCCCAACAGTGATTTTTTTTATTTTTCTCCATTGTATTCTAGAGAAAATGCGAAAGGTTGCCACTGTTCCCGAATAAAAAGAAATAAAACGAAAAAAGTCACTCTTGGGAGTGTCTACGAGTCATTCTTAGTCGTTTCGCGTGCTTTGTTCGTTTTTGTAAATTGTGACATTGTCAGAAACGAGTGTTTTTTTACCAACTTCCAAATGAGCTACGAGGTTATAATTTTGCTAAGACACTCTCCCACAGATCCTTGAAATATTTTTCAAATCGCTGGCTAATTAACCACTTTAAAAAAGCATCCTGTATATAAAAAGAATAAGAATGACTCGTAGACTTTCCCAGCAATGTTTTTTTTTTCATTTTTCTCCATTGCATTCTAGAAAAAATGCGAATGATTCCCACCTGTTCCAAAAAACTGGAGAATATTTAAAAAAAAATAATGTTAGGAGGATCCTCGAGTCACTCTAAAAGTGCTTTTGCGTGTTTACTTTTTAAACACCGCAACGGGCGTTTTTTGACTAACTTCCAAATGAGCCACGAAGTTCTAGCTTTGCGAAAATAATCTCCGGGGATCCTCCTATCAATTTTTGAAACATTTTTTGAATCGCTCGTCAACTAATAAGAGTTGTCATACGAACTTTTCGTTTTACATGAATCACCCGGTACTATACACTGCTTTAATTTGCATGTATGTATGTCCCGTAAGTCGCGCATTTCTTCTTAAAGGGCACATAGGGGATGAAATTCTAAGTCGAAAAGTTCTGTACTATTTTGTCATCTTACGCGCAGGTAATTAGTTATTAATTAAATCCAGTAGCCAATCAAAAGCTCGCTACAGCGAGAAAAAGAGAGAAGGAAAGTGTCTTGACGGTGGAACGTGGGAAGCAGGCTGGCGCGACAGCCGTTCAAACTAAGAGAGCACCTGATTGGCTACTTAATTTAATTAATTACTAATTACCTGTGCGTCTGATAAGAAAATAATATAGGACTTTTACGTCTCAGTTTTTCATACTCTATCTGTCCTTTAGGAGGAAATGCGCGACTTACGGGACACCCTGTATACTAGTAGTGGTAGTAATTAATTATTCTCATTAAGTCCAACCTTGAGTCACTATTTAGGATGATCAATTAAAAACGATAATAAGATAAATTGTTTTTGCATTATTTGAGTTATGTAGGACTCATCATCATTATCACCGGCCAACATCCTCTAATTAGGCGTTTAAATCGAAAGGACAAGGGCATAAATATGCGTACATTCACAACGAAACAAAGTATCCAATTAGGAGAGACAACAACAACAATATTGTAGGCACGAAGACGCGATTTTGTCCATATAAAGAAGTCAAATTTAATGGGATACGACTACGACAAGAACGATGATGATGGAAATCATCAAAAATCACCGCTCCTACTAGTCTGTTCTTTTTTTTTGCTACTTCACCAATTTTTCTGTTCATTTGTTTTTAATCATCATCGTCATCATGATCATCATCATCGAGTAAGATACACTTAATACACATTGATTTATACAGAACGATTCATTATGTCGGTACTTTCAAAAACATTATAATGGAACTGCATATTATGCAGAAAATTGTAATTGCTTTCTTGTAGAAGAAGATTTAAAATAAAACCGAAAATTTAAAATACAAATTTATCAAAAGCAAGCAATACAAGATGCTTTTTTAAAATGAAACTTCTTAGGCGGCGATTCGATAATGGATAATTGCATGAGAACTGAAATTGAAATTTCAAGGACGCGTCACGTTTATTAGCCATAATTCGTTACATCAGAGAGACGAAAGATATAACGTAGAAAGAAAAAGAAAGAGAGCTACGTATACACGACGATACAAAGCGATAGAGTAAGATAGTGTCGTAAGATTCTCTCTCCCTCTCTCCCTTTCGCTCGTCCTCTGCCTCTCACACTAAATCTCTCTTTATTTTTTTTGAGGTTGCACCTTTATCACGGGTACAATGCTGCAAGTGCAATTTTTTTCAAGCTTCTATAGATTGGCGAGCGTTTGGAAAACTATTTCAAGGGCTTAAGAGGTAGTTCCTTCATCTCAAAAGATTGAGCATTTCTGCCTGGAGAAGCGTAGCACATATTAGACTCTCGGCACCAGACCGATCCAGCTGAGAAAAGCGACTCAGTAGCATGTTCAAGTGAAAATAAAGTCTCCCAGACAGGTTCCCCCTGGGACATCAAAAGATAGTAGGGTTACGAACAATAGATCAAAACTAAAAAGGCTCTTGGAAACTAACTATAGGGTTGCCTCTAGAGAAAATTTTAGCAAAATTAGAAGCTCATAGTACACTTGGAAGTCGGTCAAAAAAATGCTCTTTTATGACAATATTGCGATTTTCTAAAACAAGCTAAACGCGCAAAATGACTAAGAAAGACTCCAGGATCTTCCCAACATTTTTTTCCCGTTTTTCTCCAATGCAATAGAGAGAAACAATAAAAAATCAATATTGGAAAGGTCTTCGAGTCATTCTTAGCCATTCAATTTGTGTAGCTCATTTATGACATTGTCCAAAACGATCGTTTTTTGATCAACTTTTTATTTTGTCTTGGAGTTTTAAGGTAGGGCAAAAATTGCTCTAGATAGGGCGCAGTCCTTGTTCGGCCCCCGTCACTGGCTATGGGCTTGCATTAAAGATCCAAAAAATGAAAATTCTTGAAGTCCCAAGTCCTAGCATTAGAACCACTCTGTATATTTTGATGAAACAAACAAATAAACCAGAGAAGTATATAAAAAGAATAGTTAGAAGAAGAATAAGACGACGAAGAAAATTGAATGAAGGAAAATTAACAGTAAAAATGCAAAAAGTAAATGATACTGATGATAATGATGATGATGGTGGTGGTGGTGGTAGAAGAACTGGTCATCATCAAGTGTTTGGCGCCGTTGACCTGACAGGCTAACAAATAAAACTGGAAAACGAAGAAACAACAACAACAAAGAGTAAAAAACAACATTCATGTAAAGAGTTGTTGTTAGTATTGGTGTTAAAATTCAACACCAACAACAATTTAATATTATTATTATCATCATTTAATGCAGAATTAATAACATCTGTATGGATCATCATCGTCATCAGATTGAGGATGACGTACGTAGAATTTCAATATTGTAATCTCGATTGTAGATGGGGAAAAAAACGCAGAAAAATATTTCAAACGGAAGTCGTCAGACGAGAAAACCGCCCCCTAGTGTACCTCCATCGATTTTGTTATATACGTTATTCTCTATCAAAATCTGAGGGGTGTGTATTTTTTAGTGACCGATCGAAGATTCGGTTTCGGCCAAAAAATCTAATTTCGGCCATAGTTTCTGTTTCGGACAAAAATCAGCCGAAAGTCAGTATTCGTGGATCGTCGCGTTTCGTTCGGGAGAGTTCGTGCTTTATTTCAAGTTGAGGTTATGTGTTTTTTGACATACTATAATGGTTGTTTTTTTTTTGTTTCACTTAACCTGAATTAACTACGTAACCTATAAAACATACAGTAGATTTCAAGATACAAGAGAAATTTTATATAATTAAATAAACTGAAACCAAGGCCGAAGATTCGGTTTCGGCGGTAAATCCTGTTTCGGCCAGACACTGTGAAATAAACAAAGGGTCATTTTACTAGAATTTGTACTAAAATCGCTTAGTTTTATATTTGTTAATTGTCAGAACAAGTCAATTCTTCCAAATTTTATTACAATTGTCAACTATAATTCAAAAACCGCCCCAGATTTTGGAGGTTTCAAGAGTAGAAAAAAAACAGGAAGTTCAACGCTATTTCACCTGGCGGTAGGCCGTGGCTTTGATTATATAGAAGCGTAGCTTAGTTCGACCGGTTGTCAACAAATATGTCAAATCTAGTAAAGTATGAACTAAGTAATCAAAAAACTTGGCCAACTACGAGATGAAATAGCGATATGGTTCTCGAAATGATTTAATGCACAAATTATGACTCTGTCTCTGTACATTGGTAGATGAGTCATAGCTATTTTGCTACATTACACTGCACTACTGAGCTACACAGCTACACACCCCACGCGGTTTTTATCTGTCTAAAAGATTTTTTAATTTTTTTTTTGAAATTTCATTTAAAAACATTAAAAAACAGAAATTCTAAAAGGCAAAAATGGCATTTTTATAAAATTCAACGTCTTGCGACCTAATACAAATTCAACGCGACCTAATTATGGTTGCGACCCATGGTTTGAGAACCTCTGGAATGGAGAATAGGGTTTAATAGATAGGCTAGTATTAATATGTTTTTATTTTCATTTTATAACATGAAGTTAGCTATATTTAATATCAACCTTTATTGTACTATATTGATAACAAACTTCCAGCTATTTTCAGCGCCATCTGTCCTTTGCGAAACGCAATAATCGCGGCTATTGTACAACCTTAACTAATTATTTTCTTTTGTGTTTTCATTTATATTCAAATCAAAATCTCTGAACATTTCTTCAATAATTGACAAAAATTAAACAAATTTCCAAGTTTTGAAAAAATTGTATATCAAGTGTCAAAATATCAGAGCTTCAAACCGGAACTGCGCCGAAAATCGAAAAAAAAACGAAATTTTGGCCGGAACACAATCCAGAGTTGAACCGAAAACAAAAACCGTTTTTTTTTCGGTTCAAGCCTACTACTTAAAACAATTTTTTTCTTTTTTTGTTTCCTTTTTCCCGCCTGTCTGCATCAGTAATAGGTACCTCAGGGGGCACTTAAGCCACTTAAGACGAACTTGTAAGTAAACCACCTAAGATTAAAGCACCAGATTTCAATGTTTCTTTGTTTATAAAGTAGTTCATTATTTTCTAAGGGATGCTTATTTTGTTGTTCTTGCAAATACTTAAATTTAAGGGAGATATTGTGGGTTAAACTTACCCCTACAAAAACTTTTTTTTTAAATATCTGCAAAGGCTCAATAATTTTTAGTGGTTTAACAACTAGTTGATATAGATTCGCTAATACTAGCAAAAGGTGTTAACCGCGTTTTCATCCCTTGTTGGGGGTTGAATAGAGAATTACAAAATAAAGGATTTTCTTGTATCTTAAATAGTTACACTGTAAAAACCTATTATTATTTAGGGTGAAATTTGAAAATTATTAGAAACTGAAACGAAAACCGACAAAACCGTTATTTTTGCAGAAACAGAAACAAAAACTGAACCGGCTGGAAACCCTGCAAAATATTTGTGAAGTTGGTTGTGAATAGTAATGTCTTATTTTAAAATAAGCGGCAAATTTTTACTAACGTCATATTTAACTAGAGCGGCATACGCAGAAATTTTCCATGACTCTGTATGAAATGAAATTAATTAAGAACTATCCAGTCCAGTGTGACACACCCTGTAAGGAGCAAAATGAGAGAGGGACACCTGGACGGTTTCCTTGTTCATCTCTCTAAAATAGTACTGCCGCTACTGCTGCTGTTAAAACACTCAAACACATTCAAAAATGAAAGGAATT
>JAZBGW010000574.1:0-11663 GCA_037464815.1 Mylabris variabilis | reverse complement strand
ATACATGGGAAAATTTCAAAGGGGAACAATAAGTATGTGTGTGGTCGTTGTTAATAATAATAATAATAATATACCTACACTTATCAATTTCTCACAATCTACAAATTCTTATTGATAACAACTTTTATGAATGATTATAGTGTACAACCCCCAACCCCCTTTAACTGTTTTCATTCATCGATACACACAGACAAATTAACATACAATCAAACCATTTGTTTTAATAATAAAACAAAACAAAATCGACAACAAAACTAAAAAATTAACAAACTAATCAAAAACTAAGAAGGCTTAGTATTCGACAAACAAAAGAATGCTGTAGAAAAAGGTGATCGGATTAAACTATAAAAACACACCAGTGGCGTCACATTCCTTGATTTATCCCAAATATTATAAATTTCTCCTAATGAATTATATCTACCTGTACAATAATATAATACAGGTGTATTTCTATTGTGTTATTTTATAATCAAAATTTTATGTTACAGTTGTTAAATGTATAAATATATATAAGGTGGGGAATAGAAGTCTTTGACCGAGTTGTTCGATCAAGTAGGCGTTAAATCTTTTCAATTTTTGTTTTGTTTCTTGTTTCTCCTCTACAGCCACCTACGTGTATTTATGTATAACTGTATTACATAATTTTTACAGGTGTAGAATTTACCTGTTTATATACCTATACCTATACGTATATAGAGCGAATATTGATAAGAATAATTAATAAACCAGTATAACTTACCAATTATCGCGTATATTGTTGCTGTTAATTTTTGTTTTATGTTGGGCAACACTGAAACCGAAATATGAACCACTTTCTGTTGGTTTTGCACGTTTTACAATTGGATTTCGTTCTTCTATATTGAAACAGAACACTGTTGTTATTGTCGTCCTAATTATTATAATTGATAACAATAATATTGAATGATTTAAACAAAATCTATTACACCAGAACATTTTTTCGTCGTGCGTGGTTTACTATTCTATTTAATGTTGATAAAGAAATTTGTTTTAGAAACCCGGCAAAAAAACGTGCATGTTCCGTATGTTATTCTAACCGGCTAGAATACAAGCACACACTTCACGCTCGGCGGTTTGTTCTCGACTAAATATTTAACCTTTCTTTTTTGGTTAAATTCAAGCAGGCCAAGTCCGGACGCATGCGCTTTCGCCTTCTTCTAAATATTCAAAATTATTTACCAAAATTATAATAACAATAACTATTTCTGATTTCTCTAATGATTCCTTTAATAATTATCTCTATTGTTGTCATAATTATTATCAATTTATTGCTAATTAAAATAAATTAAAGTTAAAAGTATTGAAAACTAGACGACTAACATTACGTTGACTGTGTTTTATGTGTTGTCTATACATGTACACTTATTAATTCTTTTAAATTGAAAGTAAAGTAATTATAAAGCTTGAAACTAACTAATTGCGACTAAATTTTTTAGACTTTTACATCTAACGCATTTATTATATTAACAATTACGTTGATAATGATAACGATAATAATTAAAAACTGCCGCGACATCTATTGATTAGAGTCTAAAATACTTCATGTTAACTGAGCTACATATAGGCTTAATTAATTTAAAATTAAATGCAAACATTTTATTGAACTATTTAAGCTTCATAAATTATTTCTCAAATCAGTTATTAAATACTTTTACAATGTTGCAAATAATTCAAAAAGAAACAATTGATAATAACTTAAATTTGAAGGTAGACAACCAAGAATATACTGATAGTGTTTTGTGTGTTGCCAAAAAGCTATATTTAGAATTCTTAAAATTTTTATGGAATTTACAATTAATAAATTCACTCTAAATAAACTACTTTAAAATTGAAACTTATTGGTTCTAATTGAAGATTGTTCGATAAGTCTTGTAAATACACCATAACCTGATAATTTTAATGAATGTAAGCTGCGACATCTATTGAGAATAGCTTGAAATAGATCAAAATAATGCCCAATAATTAATAATAATTGCAAGTTAGTTATAAATTCATCATATTTATTGTAGAATTTGATACGAATTATTTATTTAAATAACAAAGGTTAAGGGAAAATAATTTAAAATATTGTCTATGGATTTTTCTTTATTGTTTAGACAACTAAAAATACATTGTAGGGCGACGTGCGTGTTTAGTGTGTTGCCTGTATCACTATGTTGAAAATTCTTAAATTTTACAGTTGTAACTCAAATTAATTATCAATAACACTAATTAATTGATTTAATAATTTATCGAGATAGTTGGCAAACGATAAAGGTCGGAAAGAAATCAAAACTAATTATAAATATTATTTACAACATGCATCTATTGTTCAAGTTACTGTTTTGTGTATTGCCTATATAAGCAATACAGAGAAATTTGAAATTTGAACAAAATTAATTCAAATAAACTTATAACAAAGTAAGTTATCTCAAAATTGAGGCTAATTAGTTGTATTTAATTCAATTATTGATTATCTAGTCATGATGAACGCTGCGATGTCTGTTCTTTGTTGCTTTTAATCTTTCAAATTAAAGACGTATGGTTGGAATCTTGAATAAATTGGATAACAAATTAATTGAATAAGTTATAAGTTAACAATAAATTAGAATCCAAAAAATAAAAACATCTACAATATTGTTAAAGATTACATTGATGATTTAGACAACCAAAAATACACATACGTTTTGTATGTTGCTTAGTACAGCAAAAGTTGAATGATTATTAAATGTAAAAAACACTCTTGTAATTGTTATCAATAATCATCCATAATAATTATGTTAGGACATGATAATTGTTGTTGTTTATTGAATTTCCATTCATTATATTGTTTCTTTGATATCACGAATAGAAATCATTCGAATTACCCGCCATTGTTGCTAAGCAACAGTGATGGGACGTCATCAAATTCTCCGCTTCCACTCCCCTGTCACACCTATTGACACCAATCAGATGGTTGATATAAGTCGACATAGACAGATGTCTAATTTCTTATTAGATTTTTTTATTTTAAATTAAGCAAGTAATTAAAATAGAAAATAATGAATTATTTTATTATAATACAATTAATTCTAATACAATTTGTGATAGTTAATAGTCACTTCTTACAAGCTAAGGTTAGTATTTTATATTACACAAATTTAGGTAAGAGTAGGGCTCTTGGGTTCCGAAGTTTCTATAGGTGTTATATGGAAATACAATTTTGAGGGTGTATTGAAGGGGTTACTGGGAATCCAAGGAAAAAAAATCAATTTCCTAGGTCCCCCCCCCAATTGATGGGGTGCTTCCAAGTGGAGTAAGGGGGAAGTGATAGCTGCACAAAAATATCATCATCATAAGTGGAGCATGTTCAAAGGTAAGTGTGATTTTTTTTAGATTTTTCTGACTGCTAATTACGCCAAAAAAAAATTATAATTCTTCCGTACATGTCATCCAGCGGTTTTTTAGTCGCCGTTAGGCGATTCTACAACATACTTATATTCATTACTTCACTATGTGGTCTTTTATCATTCCAACCCTAATAAAATTGTATACAAGAATGTACGGACATAGTACAAAGCAATCCTGAAAAAATCAACCGGCTCCGACAACTGACGGTGGCGAATAACATGTTTACAGGAGAGCGATTAAAAAATCGCTGGATAACATTTACACATGATTGCTAATTAATTTTTGACGTAATTAGCGGAAACGAAAATCTTGCAAAAAACACACTCAAGATTGTAACATTTTCGTGCACTTATCGCTCCGCTTTTCCTCCATTTACGTACCCTCCAATTCTAAACGATTAATAAATTTTTTGTAATGAGTGTAATGGCAACGACTCGCTTATGATACCCTAAAAAATTTATTTTTTTTATGATTTATACAAACTTCGAAACCCAAGAGCCCTACTATTACCTCAAGGATTTATAGAGTAATCCCTAAAGAACATTTTAGCAAAGTTGGAAACCTCGTAGCTCATTTGGAAGTTGGTCAAAAAACGCTCGTTTCTGACAATGTAGCAATTTTCAAAAACGACTAAGAATGACTCGAGGATCCTCCCAACTTTGATTTTTTATTTTTCCCCATTTTTTTTTAGAACAGGTGGGAACGTTTCGTGTTTTTTCTAAAATGTAATGGGAAAAACGAAATAAATCACTGTTGAAAGGGTCATTCTTGGTCTTGTTGTGTGCTTAACTCATTTTTGAAAATCGTGAACTTGTCAAAAACGAGCGTTTTTCGACCAACGTCCAAATGAGCTCGAGGTTCTAATATTTGTAAAATGATCTCCATGAAGCCTTCTATAAATTCTTGAAATATTTTATGAATTGCCGAATAATCGGCGTCGTCATAAGAACTTTTCACAGTAGCTGAATAACCTAGTATTTGCCTCAATTTAATCCTTTTTAATTGTCGTTTTGTTTGAATTGAAGGAACGTCACCAAGCTCAGATATTAGCAAATCAAGATCTACAGTATTTATCGCAATTATCTGATAAACAACACTGGAATCGCATGTTGGATAATATTTTAATACCACGTGTTGTTGGCACTGAAACACACGAGAAAGTCTTTCGATTTATTGTAAAAGAAATGAAACGCTTAAAATGGCATGTACATATCGATGAATTCGTTGAAGAGAATCTACCAATCTTCAATCGGATAACATTTAAAAATATTGTAGCAACATTGAATCCGAACGCTGAACGTTTCCTTGTCCTGGCTTGCCATTACGATTCGAAATACTTTCCAAATGGTGAAATTTTCTTAGGTGCTACCGATTCAGCTGTACCATGTGCAATGTTATTGAATCTAGCACATACATTAACAAATGAATTAAAAACAATTAAAACAAACAATCAACTCAGTTTAAAATTGGTATTTTTCGATGGCGAGGAAGCATTACAAGAATGGTCATCGCACGATTCAATCTATGGTGCTAAACATTTAGCAAAACAATTAGAAAATAATTTAACTGTTATCACATCAACTGGTGAATTAGTTAATGATATTCAACGTTATGATGTATTAATATTATTAGATTTAATTGGTAAAAAACAACCAACATTCTATTCGTATTTTCCAAATACACAACGTTGGTATGATCGTTTAATTGATATTGAAGATAAATTGAAACAATTAAATTTGTTACAACAACAAAAAAGGAGTTATTTCCGTAAAGATCGACCACGAGGTCTAATCGAAGATGATCATATACCATTCCTGATAAGAAGTAAGTTTTAATTAAAATAAAATAGCAGTGGCGGAACTTCAAAAATTTGGTCTAGCAATCAGGGCTTCGAATCGTTTTTTTTTGTTTCGGCTTAATTTAAAAAAAACATCGGTTCAGTTCCGGGTTTTGTTCTTGCGAAAATAACGTTTTTTCGGTTTTTGGTTCCTAATGATTAATTCTCAAATTTTTCAATTTCACCCTAAAAGAGCTATTTACAGAGTAACTATTTTAAATACAGAAAAACCCTCGAACAGGTAATTTTCATTTTGTAATCTATTAGTAGAAGAATTGTCATGGTGACATGTTTTACCATGAAGTATAAAATCGCAAAAAATCATAAAAAATGGCATATAACCATCTGTAAATTTAACCCTTAACAAGGGATGAAAACACAGTTTAGATCTTTTAATAGCCCTAGCAAATCTGTATTAACTAGTTTTTAAACCACTAAAAAATATTGTGCCTTTACCGAGATATTTGAAAAAAAACCTAATTTAGCAGGGGTAACTTTAACACCCAATATCTCCCTTAAGCGTGTGTATGAGTACGAACGACAAAATACGCATCCCTTAGAATACTGATATACCAAAAAAAATCGGGTGTTTTGACCTCGGATGGCTTACTTGCAAATTCGTGTTAAGTGTCTTGTGTGCACAGGGTAAAAAGGGGGGAAAAAGATCGTGTTAAGTGGTGTGCTTGAACCGAAAAAAAAAACGGTTTCCTCCAGCCAAAATTTCTTTTTTTCCAGTTTTCGGTTCAGTTCCGGTTCGAAGCTCTACTGTTAATTGAATTGAAATATTGGATTAATAAAACAATTTTGAATTGTTAATAATTTTCAACTAAAGGGAATGAAGATGAGATAAGCTATAATGGCATCTCTGCTCCCCCGTGCTGTATGGTAGTTCCGCCACTGTAAATAGTATATTCAAAAAAACAAGAATCAAAAGGTATAATTTGTTACACGAGTTTAGTTTATAAAACGGGTCGCAAAGCTTCATGTTTTATAAAGAACATGTGTAATAAATGATTTTTCCAATTTGCGTCTATAATAGCATTGTTAAGGGCCCGTAGTAGTCAGCTCTTAATCTTTAATCACCGATATCTCGCTTGTTTTCTGAGATATTGAAATTCCCTATCAGCATTGAGTCGGAAATTTCACGGTGTATCCGACGGTATTTTCCGATTTAGAAAATTCTGGCGAAATTTCGAAGTGTCGAGGAAAATCTTAGAGCATGTCAAAAAATTTAATTCTTGATTTTTTCTACAATTTTAAAGAGAAGAAATCGTACGATACTTTGTTTGAAAGATTATCGATCAGGAAATCCAAAGAAGGTTGATCTAATTTTGATAAATTCAAAAAGTGAATAAAAAAGAGCAATAAAAATTTTCCAACTTTTTGAATTTTCGAAAAGTGGATTTTCTACGACCGTCCTTGGATATCCCCATAAATATAGATATAGATATCCTTTCAAACAAGGTATATACGATTTTAATCCTTAAAATTATACAAAATGTGAATTCTCTCTGTAATTCAAAATTTCGCCAAAAAATTTCAAATCGGAAAACAGCGCCAGGTGCACCGAAAAATGCTCAGTTCAAAGCTGGTTAAGCAATTTTAATACCCCAGAAAACAAGCAAGATATCGACGATTAAACCTGAAAAAAATGCTTTAACAGGCATTAAAACACTTTTTTGTCGCCTTATCGACGCTATTATAAATGCAAAATAGAAAAAATCTATTATTAGAGAATTTTTTTTTGATTAGTTTCTCTTGATTAATTAATTACTATTTGTTAATTCTATTATTGTTTAGATGTACCAATTCTGCATTTAATACCATCACCGTTTCCATCAGAATGGCATACACCGGCTGATAATCGTAAAATTATCGATGAACCAACTGTTGAAAATCTTAATTTAATTATCAGAGCATTCGTTTGTGAATACCTCCATCTGTTAGTATGATTTTATTATTATTATTATTGTTTAACAAGCAGAAAAAAGGGCAGTTTGCTGCTTTAGGTTGCTTTCTTTTTCTCTTTTGTTTCTTATTTTAAAATAATTTAACAATTAATGGAATGTTGTGTCGTCCGTCCTATAGTTCGCTGTTGGGGGCTGCAACTGTGTCTCGGGAACATCCAGAAAAGGAATTGTGATCGAGTTTTTTATTTTATTTATTACTCATTTTGTATTATTATTATTACTATTATTTTAAGATTTATATGCGGAAAAAATTGTGATAGTTATTTTTTCTTCTTTTTTTGTAGGAAATTCTCGATTGATAATGTTGAAAATTCTCATTTTTTACAATATTTTGCTATTTTTTGTTTGTTGGTATTATTTATTCCTAAAATTTATTATAAAATGAAAAACATGTACAGGAAATGTTAACTGAATCAAATAATTTTGTAATCGAAAAATTAAAAAAAAATAACACGTTTCAAATAGTAGCAATTCGTTTTTTTTTCTCTGAATGAAAACCTTGACAATTGAAAAGGTCTTCCTGTTTCTTTGTTGTTATTATTTATCAATTGTTTCTGTTTATATATTCAGGACACACCCTACCAAACGGATTAATTTTGGTTAGGAAATATTCGAAATTTGTGCTAAAAGAACCTTGGAAGAATGGTGAAAGCGCCGATTTTTTTAGATTAAACCAGGGACGGCTCGGCTATAAGAACTGCAGGTGGAGTAATCCGTTTAACGATTACGTTTAACGATTGTCGAAATATAGATGGCGCTAACACTGAAAATTGCTCATTCATGCAAAACAAATAGTTTTTAAGTAAAGATGTCGTAGGATCTGGAAATACATTAGTAATTTACAAGTGCACATTGCAGTTGACCATGCCTTCAGTTACATAGCTTGATAGCTTGATTCGTCCACTGTTTTACATTGGGCAAATGTACTACGGTGTGAATCAAACTACGACGCTACGTAACCAAAGACATGATCCAAATGCGGGACACTATATTGTTGTACGCAGAGGCGGCTCGTGTATAAGCATTATAAAATTGCATCACTCCCTGTTTTCACTCAAAATTTATCAATAACATCAACTGTAATGATTAGCTTTTCTTGTTTCTCTATTGTCTCCTGATTTTCCTTTCTTGCTCTCTCATATTTCTTTATTTCGTTCTCTCCTGCCTTTCTTTCTCCCTTGTCACTTTTTCCTTCTTCATTTTTTCCCTCCTATCTTTTCTATCTTTATCCCCTGTCTTGCTTCCTTTAGTTCATGTTACGCTTTGTTTCTTTCTCTCTTGTCTTTTCATACCTAATTGTAGCTCTATTTATAGTTGCTTTGAAATGTATAAAAAATTAATGCTGAAAACAATGAAAACCAACTACAAAATAGTAGATGTTACTTTGGGGGGGGGGGGACAAAGAATAAAGAATTGATTTCTCCGTCATTTATCACAATTTTATTTTTTTACAGTTTGTTGATTCTAATAGAGTATTATTGTAATTAGATTCAATAATAATAATAAAAATAAAATTAAATAATAGTAATCATAACAAAATATAAACAATTTGTAGACTGTAACAAATAGAGATTCGAGAAAATCCATAGAAAATTATCGAAAGAAAGCTGTCTAATAATTTCAAGCCTTCTACAGACATTGCGAGATGTGCGTCATACCGCGTTTGCAGCACATGCTTCGCTGTGTGAGTACCTGCGAGAGCGAGTCAGAGTAAAACAGCCATGATCAAGCAGTGCGTCATCGTCTGGACTAAGCTGTTGAAATTCGTGGTCTGGATACCTTGCAATGTTTGTACAAGACTTTAAATCGACTGTATTGTGCTCTTTGATTTGTATATTTCATTAGAAAATTCTTGGCACTAATCTTAGACTAATCAATAAAAAACAAAGAAAAACCAGAGGAATCACAAGTAATTGATATATTCACAATAAACAGGGTGTCTCATGGTAATTAGCCTATTAAAAAAAAATGTATCCCTTTTAAAACATTGCACCTACATTTTAAAATGATGGCATCTATAAAAACTTACAGTGAGACGTCCTGTATATTATATACACCTTGTTGCGCTTTATAATTAAAAAAAAATGAAATGTGATTCTCTCCTTGTTCCTACCTTCATAAAAATTGAAATAAAAACAATGCAATTTCACATCTTTTTATCAATTAAAGGACGAACAAAAAAGTCAGTAATTAAAAAAAGTGGACTAGAAGAAAACGAGAAAAAATTGGTAACTGGAATGCAATAAATTAGTTTTAATAAAAATCAATAAAGAGCAAAAAGGAACGCCCAATAATTTTAAGTACTACTGTATTTTTTCTGTTTCCCTTCTACTCATCATTTCTTTATTACCGTCATCATCATCTTGTCGGCATTTCAATACTTACTAAAAACCATGTGTACAATAAATTCTGTTTACTATCAATTAATTTATATTTTAGACTATTTAAACCATCTTTATCGTAACGTTTCTGGCCTTGTTTCAATACATTATACCTAAAAATTGAGTATTTCTTTTAATAGTTATTCATATAACAAGGCCGCCTAAATGGGCTATAACGAAGGGACGCCACTGATTTTGGAGCATTTTAGAATTTTTTCTGTACTATCCCACATCAAATGACAAGATTATTGATTGTAGTGTTGAAAATTTTTAGCCCAAAGGAGTTCAAGTTTATTAAGACGGCCCTGCAACGAGTGGGTTATGAGGCAAATAAGACGCGAGAGAAAATGTTTATCCGAGTGGAATAATTTTTACTCGATCGTTTTATTTGGCTCTTAACGCAAGAATTGCATACAAGATTTTATCCAACACCGAACACAATCATTTTAAATATGTAGTTCTAAAGTTTAAAATAATATCTTTGAGAGGCTTGATTTTCAGTCGTGGTGTAAATAGTAAAAAATCAAACGAGTTGGTACACCATATAATACTTCACAACACTCGCTATACTAACCGGAAAAAAATGCGTGATTTCTATAACACACTAGTGTGTTATAACATCTATAACACACTATTTTACAGAAATAACACCCTAGTGTGTTATAAGGTACTTCATTTATATAAAATCGTTACAGTTACGGCTTCTTTATAGAGGATGGTTCAGAACATGTGTCGGAAAATGAAACTTGTGATTCTTTCTTCTTTTTTTCGATATACAGGCTGTCTAAGAATTTATTTAGTTTTTAGTTTTTGACAATATCGCGGAAACCCTTTGAGATACAGTACTCAGCTTTTGTCCACATCATACCACTTATTTTGGTTGATTTGTGAATGCTAAGTCTATTTCTTCTTCTTAAAATGAGTCAAGGATTAATAACCTTCATTTTTAGATACATGTTTTAAAATACCCAAAACGAGTTCTGTATCATAAAATGAACTTTTTCTTTAAAGCAGGCCGGGTTAGAAGTTTTGATCAAGAGTACCATTTTTATGTAAAAAAATTGACGTCTTAAATTGTGGTTCCGAAATTCCATTTTTCTCAGTGCCTTAGAAATTTGGCGCAAAAAAAGCTTGTTGAGCCCTAAAATCTTCGCCATTGGCATATTAAAATAAATTGAATTAGCACTCAATGACCGGGTGAGTCGCCTAAAACGAAAAGTTCCTATGGCAACGCCCATTATTTGGCGAGCGAATCGAAAAATATTTCAAGGATTTCCCGGAGGGTGTCTAGAAATCAATTTAGCAAAATTAGAACCTCGTAGGTCATTTGGAAGTAGATCAAAAAACGTTCTTTTCTGAAATTTTGCGATTTTCAAAAACAAACCAAACACAAAGAACGACTTAGATTGACCCGTGGATCCTCCCCACATTATTTTTTTTCGTTTTTCTCCATTTTATCCTGGAGTAGGTGGGAATAGTTCGCATTTTTTCTAGAATACAATGGAGAAAAACGAAAAAAATCAATGTTGGCAGGAGTTTTGACTCATTCTTAGTCGTTTTACGTGCTTAGCTCGTTTTTGAAAATTGTAGCCTTGTTTGAGCTAAAATCATCTCCAGGCACCACTCTACAAATAAATGTCTGGAATATTTTTCGAATCGCTCGCCAAATAATGGGAGTTGCCATAAGAACTTTTCGTTTTAGGTGAATCACCCGGTATAAAAACATCATACTCCAAGAGTTCCCTCTGTAATTCAGAATTTCTTCAAATTTTTCCAAAATTGAAAATGACCGCGAATGCACCAAACGAAACAGATATCAATGATCAAATATTATCTTTTTCGATCACCGAAATCAAAAAGGGTGCAATACTAGCTCTTTATAGAATAGTGCAATGATTAAATGAAATTTTAGAAAACATGTTTCATTTAAACATCAACGAGCAACCATCAACTTCGGGCCCTAAGCGTCCACTTACTCAGCTTAGTGTATAATCCGGCTCTGTTCATAATACAACGATGTTGGATAAAAATAAATTATAATGGTAGCATTAAGGGGATTCCGGACAAATGTGTCGATTCGGCGTGCGA
>JAZBGW010000573.1:6568-20246 GCA_037464815.1 Mylabris variabilis | reverse complement strand
GAGCTATATTCGGACGGTAGGCTCTTCTGGATTGATTAATTTTCTTATTGTTATCATTATTATTATTATTATTAGTATTATTGTTGCTGTTGTTTGTGATAATTACAGCGGATGTGCGGTCAACGATGGCTTTTCTAGTACGTTTCCGTTCTAGCCAAATGCTGAATTGTCCAATGCTGACGTGTCGGAGGCAGTGGCGTCGGAAATCACTAGACACCATCAATTGAGCTTTTAAAAGCTCTGAACCATTCAGACGTATACTATAAAATATAGAGCGCGTTTACGCCTCCCTATAAACTAGCGATGAATCCGAACCACTAAAATGGGACTGTATTATTTCCAACAATAACTTCTTGAACATTTACGATTTTATTGCGAAATTTTCCATGGAAAACTGTTTTGTATAAATGTTAAACACTAGTAAACGTGACTGTTTGTTGGCCATTTTCTAACATAAATTACTTCGCTGGTATCATATCTTGAAGGACGTTCGTGGTTTTGCTTATCGTTTTATGTTGAAGTTTCTTTAAAAATGTCCAATAAATTTAGTTATTTTTGTATTTAAAAGTTTCGCTTAATTATTGCTAATTTTATATAGTGTTTTCAATAAATGGAACAGTATCTGGTTTCTTCAGCAAATATTCAAAGATTTCTATATTCAGGACGTTCTTAATCTAACAATAAGTCGTTCTATTTTCAGAACGCAGTCCAAAAATTTAACATTAACCTCAATTGAACGAAAGAACTGTTTATAATGTGTTGGATGGTTTAGCTGTTTAAACATCCCGCAATGCGGACAAATATCCAACCTTCAACAGTGCAGGAGGAAAGAAGGCGTCCCGTTTTGTGTCCTTTTCTCCCCTTACCTCTTCCATGTTTTGTGGATGGCGCAGGTGGCCTCCACAGTTTATGCTGCCGAAGACCTAGGCGTCCCATCCTATTCGATCAATACCGGACGGCGGGCCTGTTGTTGTTGTTGTCGTTGTTGTCGACGTCGTTGTTGTTGTTGTTACAACGCCGACGTCCGGACGCTTACCCTCAACATCCACCATATACAGATAGTTAATTTTAGTTGATTAGAATCGATGATATTTGATCAGTGAATTCTCTTCACTGTCATATTTGTGCTAGTAGTATAGAACGCATCTCTTTATTGAAACAGCTTGGAATGATACTAATGTTAATTTAGTGACATTGATCTAATAATAAACATGGACGTTATTGAGGAACAGTTCTTGATCATTATTTTCACAAATTATCGATGTTAACTATAATTATCCACGTATAGTTTAGAAGATATCAACAACATTATAATTCTTTGATGGCTTCTTTTAGAACAAATTACCAACATGACGCAATTATTATTTTATTTGTTTGCATTGCCATTTGAGCTTGTATGTATAATAACTACAACAGGCTTCCAATTTTAATTACCAACAAAGATAACAGAACGAGAATCACAATAATTGAGGAGGAATCGATTACATAAACACACAAACATGCGATTTGATACTAGAACTGGATGATGGGCGTTCTTGTAACAGAAAAACAAAAAAAACGAGAAAAAGCGAGAGAGATATCTGGACAGTCCCTGAAGAATTCGTGTCATATCCTCTAAATGCAATAATGGAATCGTTTTGTGCTCCCCAAGGATCAATGATAACAGTCTATACTATGATTCACTTGTTCTTCGTTAAATTACAAATTATTTGGCAACTTGCAATCTAAATGACATTTTCAACTTCAACGTTTAAATTTATATATACTTGTTCCTGTAATTTTCAAGTGTTTTCTCCTTTAAGCCCGACAACAATGGCCTTTTTTCCGTCGTTTTGTTGTAAGTTATTAGCAACTTGTTGATTGTGGCTGATGCTCCTCTCTACGTTACCAATTCTAATATCGCCATACATTGATTTTGATATGATAATCTCTTTATTTTTAACAAATTAAATTTGTTTTTCTATTTAGTTTACATTTATGTTTGCTGTTAATCGCCCACATTGTCGGGAAGTTGTGTTTGGCCAATATATGTTTAGGAATGTATGTGTGCAAAATAACAATTAAAAAAAAACATACACAGAGAAGACTACCCAGTAGTCCATTAATAAACCGCTCACGTGAAAGCTCTGAAGCATCATCATCATGATCATCTTTACCCAGGAGGATGATCACTATTGGATTGACTGTAACAAAGTTAACTACGTTCTTAAAATAAAGACAATAACTAAAAATAGGACGTTTACAAACATTTTCTATATAGAAAAATTACGTCACAACAGTTGGCCAACCTGATTGCTTCGTTTTGAGCAAACTATAGAGATAGCACAGGCTAAGTAGTTTGTGTGAGAAGGAAAAATTGCTGAACACTGAAGATTTTGGCTGCGATCCACATTCACATATACAACTACAGAAAATAATAACCAGGTGATGTCATCGTCAAGGAAACAAAGAATCCGACCTAAATACCTAAATATCAAACAATACAAATATATTTCAGTTATTATTACTATTATTATTTAAGCACATAAATAATAATCGATTGAATTTTCGGCTATATGCAAAGAAACCTTTTATAAGAATAGCATGAAGTGCTTCTTTAAATTTGCTCGAGGACAATCTTATACGGTTTTTTTTTTGGGTAAAGATCGGCCATAAATCTGGCAATCAGCCATTCAAAAATCGAACATCTGTACTTGAATATTTCCCTCAACATTACAAATTCTAATACTACAAATTTATTTCCGGATTCTTGTCCCAATGTCACACATCAATACGCTAGCTGGCTAGAGGGTGACTTACCACCCTTTTAGATTATTGTCAATGTGTGGGAATTGCCAAGTCCCTGATGATTCTCCTTACAGAATCGGTTCATTCTTCATTCATTCATATAAGGTTCGATATGTAGGTATGTTTATGAAAAATATTGTTACATCAGAATTCGCTTAAAGCTTATTGTTTGTAAAGCTTAAAGGTTAAAGTATCGAGTCGTGGCAAGAAGAATACCTTAGATCATCATTTGTGTGGAAGATTAACATAACAATTAATAATCGGAATGAAGAATGTATGGAATTATTAAATGTCATTTTATAAAAATAAATGATTTCCATGTTTTGATTTTGTACAAAATACAAGCTGTCGGATCGAAATTTGTAAAAGATTTGTAGATAGATCCCTGGAGACCATTTTGTCAAAATTAGAACCTCGTAGCTCATTTGGAAGTTGGTCAAAAAACGCTCTTCGCTGGCGATGTCACGATTTTCACAAACTGGCTACACTCTTAAAACGACTAAGAGTGTCTCAAGGATCCTCGAAACGTTAATTTTTTTGTAGAGCGCAACGGAGTAAAACGCAAAATTTGAGAACTTGTGTTACGAGAGACCTGCGGTTATTACGTTTCTCAAACGCTGGATGGCGCTTGCTTCACAACGTCTTTATATATTTTTTTTTATGCATATTTACAGATTACTTTATTTACTTAGGGAGCAATATGGTGGAATTTTTAAATTATAATATTAAAACGTCTAAATTAGTGAAAGAATTGACGTTGATGCCAAATAATTTCGTTCATATCACTTTTCATTTCTGATTTTATATCGTGCTTGGTTTCTATTAACATTAAATACGCCTATTTCGTTGTTTCTTCTTTATTATTTTTTTTGTTTTGAAAACTATAAGTCCAAAGTCAAGAAAATAAAGAAGCTAAATAAAACTTCAATAAAGAAAATCGGAAAAGTTTGTCGATTCGGCGTGCGAAAATAGTCAATTTTCAAACGGCGTTTACTCGCTTGTTTTTTAAGATAGTGTCAAAAGTTGACATGCGTTGGATACAGCATTTCAAGTTGCACGTTTTGAAGCTTTCTGTATTGGAAATCTATGATAAAACTCTGAATAGCAGTGAAAACTCTTGGACCCTGTTTTTTCGTACATTTTCCTTCATAACTGGCTAAAACTTAGCAAATATTTTTTATTTTTAGTATGTATCCGGTGAATTTAAATAGCAAATTGTAGCAGTTTCTCAAATCTTCAATAATTTGGATTTTTCACAAACGTAAGCTTTCTCTCACATGGATCAGCTTTCGAACAAGCAATCATCCGCTTGTCCATCTTTAAAACTATGCAAAAAAGTACTGTATAAACGTGCCGGTTTTTATTAAAATTCCAGAAAAGTAACAAGTCGATCGGAAAATTTCTTGGAAATTTATAAAACCCTTCGAATTTGTTATATACAATTAAATTTTCATTAAAAAATAATCAACATAGATAGAGCTGCGTGGGAAATTGTAAAAACAAACATGCCTCGAGACAACTGTGTGTAATTCAGAATTTCCTCAAAATTTTCCAAAAAAGAACCATCCTTCTCAGGAACTTTGAAACGCTCTTTCCATAACGCTATCGCGCGTTTCTACATTTTAAAAAACAAGCGAAAAATCGTGTATCAAACATTTCCCATTTTCATAAAAAGTAGTGATTCGCAGCCTTAAATGTGATGAAAAAGTTTAAACAAAATCTGTTATAAGGTTTCCGAGATAAATAATAAAAATCATGTTTTTTAACGTTTTTTCACGTTTAGTCAAATATTAATGGTAATTTTTTGAAAATTTTTGAACCTATGGTTCTTTTTTTCATCCAATAGGGTTCGACCTTAAGAGGGTCTTCGAGTCATTCTTAGTCGTTTTGCATATTTATCTCACTTTTGAACATCGCAACATTGTCCAAAAAGATTGTTTTTTGACCGTCTTCCAAACAAACTACGAGGTTCTAATTTTGTTAAAAATGATCTTCAGGGTCCCCTGCAAATCTTTGAAATGCTTTTCGAATCGCTTGTCAACTAATAGAGGTTTCGTTAGAATTAATCACATTTAAAAAAGACACTCTGTATAAAAAATAGTTTAACTATGATGTTGTTTGATATTATTTGATATTTTCGTATTCTTGTCGCCTTCCACTCACTGTTTTAATAGTAACAATCGTGCTATTACGAATCATTTCCTGGTACCCATCTAGTAATTATTGTGTAATAATAATGTACTCGTAATTGAATGCCATACCCGCCCAATAAATTGTCTAATACTCCATAACAATCTGGGTTTTCTTACAGTAATCAATAGAAAAATGGAAATAACCATTATAGGGGCCTCAAGAATCACAGTTGTTGTTGTTGTTATTGTCTGTGGCAGCTAATTTCATAGTCGCTTGTTACCATAAATTAGTGATTAAGGATCGACCATCGTCTTCCACGTAAGCCACCTAATCGGCGATAATTGTCTCTTTGTTATAAACATTTAAATGTGTACGCACACATCTAAGGCCATCCCCGTCTAGTTGGAAACTCTCCTTTTGTCTTATTAGCTCTTAAATGTGTTAAATGTGCTTTAATGTGGCACGTGTTGTGAAATTTATAGTGTTGTTTGTTCTTAAAATGTATTCATAGTTGTCTCGCTCTCTCACACATTCTTTTTTCTGTATGTATACACAAAAACCGACACGTATAACTCTATACAATATTGGTTTAACTTTGCATATTCATGGTCGTTTTATACAAGTATTAAATGTATTGTGGATGTACATATATGTATGGCAATCGGGAAGGTCATTTTGCCAAAGAAGTACGACCATCCGCAGAGATGTGGTCTGACTAATTAATTTCAAAGAAATTTTTATCGCTACAAAAAAACCGTATACGAATGTTTCTAAAGGCTAAATTAATTTAAACTGCAACAACAAAATAATAAAAAATTAAAAAGAGAGACAACTCAAGAACTGGATGGTATTTAATAGAAGCCGTACCATTTAAATTATCATCTAACTATATTATTTAAATTCTGCATAATGATGAAGGTCTTTGAAATATTCAAACGTGTCAATTTACAATTAATTATTTCCACTTAAAATACGTCTTCAATACGATTTAGTTTTACACCTCTTTAACGTTGTTATCAATTGACCTAAATATACGTTGACCTCAATTCATAAATGCATCATAAAAACAAATTATTATCGTTGCCCACCTTTGTGTTGAGACGACATAATTTTTCGAAAAAATTGAAAATTTACAACTGGGATGCCAAAAAACTTGACAATTTTAGGCACACCTAGCTAATTTAGTTGAATTTGTAGTCCGGAGACCGTTGGTTGTGCTGCATGAACACACCTAGAGGCGATTGTCTGCACAATTTCGCCATGGATCCGCCCAAATTTAAAAAAAGAGCCGGTAAAGACTAGAAAGTTGAAGAACAGATAACAACAACTTTCCAATTGGTATCAGAAATTGTTCAAGTTCTTGTAGATTCGCAGGGTCGTCGTCGTCTGATATTTTAACCAAAAAACCATTTAATTAACAATTTTATTCTCGTCTCTATAAATATTCAAACACAGTTGACACCTACCCTCAGGCAGGGATACTCGATGTTCACTTTCAAAATTTTGATAACGACATTGACTTCTAAACAGGTGTACAAAATTACAGATTTCGCCGGGCATTTCTACCTTGTTACTCGTCATTTTGATTGAAACACCAATTCAGATATTCATCTTTGTTAAAAAAAAATATTAATTTGTTTTTATTGGAAAAATTGAGTCATATTTACGAGCAACACAACATGCAGAACATATCTTATCAGTTGATTGATTTTCTTTATAGCTTTGTTTAAAAGTATTTCCCCATATGATTCAATAAACGAATATACGACCGGAAAATCGTACCTCTTGCCGTTTTTTTTTTGTATTGTGTCTACTAATCTTTCCGGAAATGCGTAAGCTTTTGTGCAAGGTGTTTAAAACCGCTCCTATTTATTATAATTAAAAAATGATAACACACAACCGTCCTGCGAGCCTCTATTTGTTTCAACTAAACATACAGGGTGTCGAGTCTAAATATGGTCGATACTATGAACCTCTTATCAGTTGACGAGCGATTAGAATGATATTTTAAGGATTTGTGAGGAAGTCCATGGAGCACATCTTAGCAAAATTAGAACCTCGTAGCTCATTTTGAAATTGGTCAAGAAACGTTCGTTTCTTATGATTTTATGATTTTCATAAACCAGCTGCATACTTAAAACGACTTAGAGTGACTCGTGGATCCTGCCACCATTGATTTTTTTCGTTTTTCTCTAATGAGGTGGAAATGTTTTTCATTTTTTGTAGAATGCAATGGAGTAAAACGAAAAAAATCAATATTAAGAGGGTCTTCGAGTCATTCTTGGTCGTTTTACGGGTTTAGCTCGTTGTTGTCTGCAACGAGCGTTTTTTGACCAACTTCCAAACGAGCTACGAGGTTCTAATTTCACTAAAATGCTCTCCATAGACCCTTCTACCAATTCTTCAAATGTTTTTTGAATCGCTCGTCAATTAATAGGAGTTTCATAGTATCGACCATATTTAGAATTGACACTCTGTATAAGAGGAAAATGCATGAAAATTTTAATAAGACACAAAATTGTTCAAAATAATAAAACAATTCAACGATTTTAATCATCATTGAAGCTGTATAATATCTTATCTGTAATAATTTATTGTTGTTGAGTTTATTATATTGAAAGAATGCAAAGGTATAAAATAATATTATTGCGAGATATCGATTTAGCCACCTTTGTAAGAAAATTGAATTGCACAATTGTCGTCACAGACTGTTTTTTTTATTATTAATATCTAATATTAAAACAACAATAAAACAACAAGAGGAGAGCTTGCCGATCGTTGCTGATAAGAAATAAGATTAAAGAAGATTTTTTCCTATTTCGTTCGATTTTAATTGCTTTATTGTTCATTTATTTGTTAAATTGGGGAAAAAAGTGTAGCACACTTATAATTGCAATTTGTTCGAGTCATTGTGTAAAAAGAGTAGCGATTTTTTTATATTTATTTGTAAAGTAAATACACAAATCGGTAGGAAAGAGTGTACTAATTCCTGTTGAATTTCGTCCAACAATCCAAAATTATCCCATCTATTATACTCCATCTATTCCAATTCTAACAACTCGACTTTTAAGAGGTTACACGTGTTTTATTGAGATAGAGAGACTCAACAATTTGCGTCAAAATCGAGTATTATTCTATTTGTCGAGATATAGATCTGCACCGTCATATACATTTTCAACATCTTTCTTTTATCCTGCATTAAGGTTCATGGTTTAATCAACTTAATTAATATTTGATTTAATTCTGCTTATTCATATCAAACATACAGTTTATTATCGTTCTATTTTCGTTTAGTGTTTAGAAGGAAAAAAACGAAGACTCGTGTAAATTAGGCCAGCAACAGTTTTGCGTTTGACATAAAAACGGCTAAAGTATCGTTAAGTTTTGTTAACAATTAAAAATTTATAGATTGTTGTTATATAAATAAAGTTTTCCAACACAACAAAAATTTCCCGTATAATTTCTACACAGTTCATGGACATTCTTTTGATTATCGCATTTGACCCAATCAGTGATAAAACAATCGAAAAAAAAACTTCCCTCTTCCTGATTTTGAGTACTTATAAGAAATTCGTTTCGCTTAACAACCTCTAAGTAGGATTTGGTGTTGTTTTTTTTTCTCATATCGTTATTTATAATAATGATTGTTTGTTTCGCTGAATGATAAGAAACTAATCTTGACATATATCTACAAGAAATACTTGATTAAATTGATTAAAAATTGTATTAAATCATCGATAAACTGTTGCCAATGTCACGTAGCCAATTTCTGCAAAATTTTATAATAATTGCGTTTAAAGTCCTTTAGATTGCCACGGCAAAAAATATAGAAGTGTTTAAAGCATATACAGTAAAAGATAAGATAGGTAATCAATCATCAAGAACAAAGGAACGTGGATAAAGGATAAGATTTTATGATTTTTAGAAAAATTCTTTTAGCGAATCATCATTGAACATGTGTATACATGAAAGTCTTGTTTTTTATCTACAAAATTCTTGGCAACGTCAAACAAAAATCAACATTGCCAAAGAGTTAGAAAGATTTGTATGTGTGTGTGTATATGTGTACATACATATATGTATTTATGTTTGTGTTAATGTCGGATTTTGTTGCTAGTTTGTCGACGATGTTATCTTATCATTGTTGTCTGTATTAATAACGAAAAACGAAGAGTTTCCACAATCGCCCCGAATATTTACATTCTCTCCTTTTTTTAGTTTATTATGAATTACTGTATTACTAAGGGCCAATTATACCAATTATCAAATAAATACAAGGATATTTTGTTGTTTTTCCTCTAAATTCCAATCAAGTATCGCGAATAACGCAGAGGGAAGAAGAAGAGCAAATCTGCTTTTATATTTTAAGAGGAGGACGACGTCATCACTACTGGGATGTTATGTAATAAAACCGTTTTGCTACTAACATCCGCTACTGTTCTTTTTATAACCCAAATAGAGATCATCAAGTTATTTGAAATTCAACTATTATAAACCAACTGTTTAAATTGAAGCAGCGATAGAAATTTTAGAAAAATATTCTAAATACGTCTCTGTTCCTCAACAACTAATAACCCATAATTTGATGACAATTGACACACAGATCTGTATTCAAAATTTCCAACAACAACAACAACATTGTTTCTAATATAATAAAGAAACGACCTTGGACATGTTTGGTTCTAAATTTTTTTGGCACAACATTGATGATGTTGTTGGTGATGTTGATGAGGTTGCTGTCGTCACGTGCATCTGTGCAATTAATTGAAGCTCCGCAGGGGACGTGTGTATGTGTGTATTGCAGAGGAAAAAACGCTCAAAGAAAGGATACAAAGTTTGATTAAATTCAATGATGTCATTGGGAATAACATAAATGGAAATTGTTTTATCGTTATCACGGTGGCGGTAAATTAATGTTTATTTAAAATTGTACAAGACTTTTTTCTCTTGTTATTCCATCGATGATGATGATGATGATGGTGTGTTCAAAAGTCGATAAGTTTCTGTACTTTAGAATTGAGAATTCTTCCAAAATACCCCTTGACCTTTGGTCGCGATAAAATAGGTGATTTTTTTTTGGGATAGAAATTCTTTCGATTTGTTATTGTTGTTGTTGTTGTTCAATGAGTATCGCTCTTCTTGATTGTAAATGTAATATAAAAGGCGCCAGATTGATGTAGTGAACGATAGAAATTTATAAAACGATCACGTCTAGATCCATAAAATTTACATTCTAGTACAGGTTTAATACATATGATCAAATCGAAAATTGTGTCAATGTCCCAGGTATTTAAATGCATCTGATGATTCAACACGATTTTCTCTCAGTCCGGTGCTGTACAATTTCTCAACACTTCTTCGATGTTTCTTGTTGTTGATGATGATATTTTTTTCATTGTTGTTGTCATTGGGAGCTTGTTTATCCTAAGGAAATCTCAAAGACCTTTCGCCTCTGTCTGCTGAATCAACAACACCGATGTTGTTGAAATTGCTCAACAATCTTTGGATTGTTGTTGTTGTTGTTGATGATGATGGTGGTGGTATTTTATTGATCTACCACCGACGCTGAATGCGTTGGGGTTGCCCATTAAGCAGCAGCAGCAGCGTTGGTGTGGTAATCTCCGCACACACATACATTCACCACCACCACTACCATCATCATCATCATCATCATCATTATCATCATCATGGACTTCTGCGTGTGCATCGATTTCAGCCGCTCCACCTACAGAGGGGACGGCAGGCGGCGGGCAAGCCAGCATACAAACACACACACATACACATATTAGAGATATACATATACACACACGTACAGGAGGGTCGTCGTTGGCAGCTGACGCAGCAGCACCAGCGCGATCCGAAGAGGGCCACGCACCACTCCCGACGACAAGCAATAGTCTGTGCAGAGTTCTCTTTCGTAGCTGCACGTTGTCAACTAACCAACACAGTAAAGCAACTCACACAGTCATCACACCATCATCAACAACAACAACAACAAATGGTGTTGAATAGACAGAGAGAATAACACGACGTGAGTGTGTATGTGTATGTGTATTATATTTTGTGCCAGTGATTGTATTGTTATACCTATCATTAGAGCGCTTCTATCTCTGCAACGTCGCGACGCTCCTCAACGCCCACCAGGTACGATTTTAGTTAAAACCCAACGAGGACCGGCCTCCTATCAAGGTCGCTGAATGACGACGATTAAAGGCCTATCCATATGGTCATCTTCTTGTCAAAGCCATAATAACAAACAAACAAAAAAAAACAATTCTTGAATTGTTTTCGATTTTTGCTCAATGACATTTACCATAAATAGTCCGGTATTAATAATCACATACCAATGTCATGCAACGAATCATTATTACAGTTGAACCTATTTACAAGAAGATGACTAGTTTTGATGGATTTAATTTTGCGTCATCTCGCCAGTGCGGATGGAGCGCCAGTGGCGCATCGTGTAGGCGGTCTTATTCCGACAAACAACATTTTTATTTATTCAATTGATTGACGATATTTCGATCATTCTTATTTTAATACGAACTATTGAATCATCTCTTGGATTAATTTTGCAAGGAAAAAAACAATGCAACGGGGCAAAAAGTACACAACTATTCAAAGGAATTATCAACTTCCTCTTCTTACCTTCACCTTGACGGTATCCTTCAAAATCATCAAAATTAATAAATAAAAAAAATACATAATTTATTTAAACATGTAATCATTACTGTTGTTGTTGTTCGTTACTTATGTAATTCCAGGATATCGTGAACAATAATAACGAGGCATTTTATATACATTTCGATCAACGAAAATCCAAACGATTTTCCAATTTACCATTTAGAACAATAATAAGAGAAGAAAAAAGAACGCTAAAGAAGCCTTGAAATTCACCTTATTTAGAAATAGAAAAATAGAAATTCGAATAAATATCGATTTCTTCGCTACACTTAATTGGAATCAATTAAAAATCTTCCGAAGCATTGGTGACGCCATTGCTAAATCGGTTTTCTTTAATTTTAAATAATAATTAAATCGTTTACAATAATCCGTAAAACAATTGTTAAGCGAAATTTGAGATTGATCACATTTTTCACAGGGGGTTGTAATAAGGGCGGATAATCGATTGAAGGATACGATCGTCAATTGGTATGAAATTGATTAGATATTTATTAGTTAAAGTTTATTAGAAGAATCTGAACGACAACTGGTTAAATTACACATTGGATTATGGTTTGAAGTCCACTTCTAATATAACCTTCAAAATGTTGGAGTATAATAAAAATTACACTTTTATCCATTACAATCGATTTGATAAAATACAAAATACGGACGAACTCTCTCACACTCGCCGTTTCCCTTATTTCAAATAAAATTGGAAAAAAAACTGTAAAACAAATAAAGAAGTTGAACTTATCAATATTTCATTAATTTTGTTGATTTACCTGAGTGCACCTACGAAAAAATAGATAAAAACCGAGTTGTTTATTTAACGACAATCTTCACATCTATCATATTATAAACTACAAACAATGAAATCATAGATAAGATTAATTAATAAAAATCTAATTATCATTAAAGTCTTACCGAATTATTACCGAGAATCTCTATGATATACCGGGTGATTCACCTCAAAGTTCCTATGGCAACTCCCATTATTTGGCCAGCAAATCGAAAAATATTTCAAGGATTTATAAAAGGGTCCATAGGGAACATTTTAGCAAAATTAGAACCTCGTAACTCATTTGGAAGTTGGTTAAAAAACTATCGTTTCTGACGATTTTCAAAAGCGAGTTAAACACGCAAAACGCCTAAGAATGACTCAAGGATCCTTTCTACATTGACTTTATTCGTTTTTCTTCATTTTATTCTGGAACAGGTGCGAGTGTTTCACATTTTTTTCTAGAATGCATTGGAGAAAAACGAAAAAATCACTGTACAGAGATCCTACGAGTCATCCTTAGTCGTTTTGTGTGTATAATTTATTTTTGAAAATCGCAACACCGTCAGAAACGAACGTTTTCTGAGCAACTTCCAATTGAGCTACGAAGTTCTACTTTTGCTGCAAATTCTTGAAATATTTTTCAAATCGCTCGTCAAATAAGGGGAGTTGTCATGGGAACTTTCCATTCCAGGTGAATCACCCGGTATATTACGATTTGAAATCAGGGTTATTCTACGTTATATAATAAGAGAAAAGACACCCTAAATTCTCGATAATTCCCAATCCCAATATTCTCGATGACTCACCTTTATTAAAATCCGTCCCTGATATTCATCATGATCATCGTTCGAATTAGACGAAGATTTACCGAAACGGATGGGTACCAATTTAGGAAAAAATGGAATTAAAAAAATATCGTTTTATTTTAATAATTTTTGTTGTTTGTTTGTTCTTTTCATTAGCAACAATGGTTGTAATTTATATTTATTAGCCTTGTTTTCTATGAATGTTAATCTCTATTTACCATTCTTAGTTTTAGTTTGTTGTTCTTGAGGATTTCATCATCAACAACATCATCATCATCATCATCATCATCATTTTTTGTTGATTTTACAAATACAAGTATTGTTATTTGTTAAGCAAAAGAATTTTTCTTCTAAATTCTGTCCCGTTTATTCGTTACGTTGTTAATTACAAAAGAGTGGAAAAAATCGGGGAATCTCGCGTGTTTTCATTACGTCTATACAGAAAGTCCTTAAACAGAACCGGTTCTAGTATGTCTGTATGTTAGCAGGCCGACAGATGAATAAT
>JAZBGW010000572.1:0-18137 GCA_037464815.1 Mylabris variabilis | reverse complement strand
AAAAATTGGGGTCAAAAAAAGCTTGCAGAGCCCTAAGATCTTCGCCACTGGCATAATAAAATAAATTGAATTAGCACTCATATAGTAACTAAAATGAATAGTATGACATGGACAAAATCTAAGTACCTGTACTGTATCTCAAACGATTCCTGAGATATTGGCAAGAAACAACAACAAAAATTAACTCTTTGACACCCTGTATTTCGAAAACGTTGTGTTTTCGGCCTTCAGTTTTTTTTTCTTAGGAAGAGCCAACGAATCACAGGTCTCATTTTCCGACGCATGTTTTGAAACAGCCTGTATACAGAGCGATAGGAGTCGAAAAACTGGGGCCTGTGGTCAACAGATTATTGTTTACATTCAGTTAAAAGCCTAGCCTGAACTTTAAACTTATGCCAATTTCTGCATGCTATCATCACAAATATAATACACGATGTATGTGCGGTTTTCCTCTATACACTTGAACAAGACGAATGACTTTTCATTTTTTTTTTCCGGCAGCAACTTATAAGGGAACGTAAATTTATCGTTTGAGGATTTAGAAACGGGTAGTTCGATCAATGCAACTGAACTGAAAATAATTATTATAAACGGTTTCGAGTTATCGAGCCACTAATGAATCTATTGTTGACCTAAGAAATGCATACAAAGTAGCAATTTTAGAGTCGCACAAAACGATTTTCAAATCAACGACTATCAGAATTTGATAAATATGAATTCGAAAGGCGCTTATTTCCAAACGAGTGATTCAATAAAAGTGATAGAATACTTTGTGCTTTATTGTTTGTTTGTTAATCAGTACACATGTGTGACAAATCAAAAATAACAAAGGTGTCGTCTATTTTTCTGTGATTTGTATATTTTCTCTCTAGCAATAGATGCACTGACGATGTCATCTTGCTAGATACTAGAAATCTCAAATAATTATATCTTATACACGCAAATCCTGTAAGCTTTTCGTTTCTCCATCGTCGTCGTCGTCGTCGTCTTTGTGGGAGAGCAAATAGAAAACGAAAATCAAGCGGGAAAACTCAATTACAGTGGCGCTTGTCTGACAACCGCCTTTTCCACCCTTCCACCTTCTATACGACTATTTGAGGCAGTTTTTCTGAATAGCAATATATACATCAGCAAATGAAAAATAGTATAGTATCGATAAACTTTAAATTGGATATAGAAATACGATTAGATCAATAATTGCGGAGGATCTCTATGAAATTGATGTTATTAATGAGAGCGTAGAGAATTAATCTTGAATAATTTCAAAGTAAGTTTTCGCCAATTTTAGTGATAATATTAATAAATCACCAAAAGCGATATTAATTCCTTAATTGATTTCTGCTATAATAGCATCAATAAACTTTGATGAAAATTGGATCTTCATTATATTGTTTATTATCAAGCTCATTTCAGCGTTGAAATAATAATAAATTCCAAATATATATATATATGTATATAAATATGTAAATGATATCGATGACATCCACAACGAATCAAATACATACATATATCAAAATCGTCGTTTACGACAACTCTCCTATTGGAGGGTGAAGATGGGGAAGTAAAGACAGATAAGAAAGACTTGAAAACGAACGCAAGAGAGGATCATCATCGTCATCATTTCTACTAAAACCAACATCTCTGTCTCTCATATTGGTAACAGGCTTATCAGCATTCTGCTCGGGTAGATCGACCAGCTTATATGCATCTTTTGATTGATTCGGGTATCATAGGAATAGTAAAAGATAGACAGAGATAGTGATAGATAAATATATGTGTATGTATGTGTGTACAAAACGGCTGTTACAGATAGCTCCTACAGGATGCGTCATCCTTTTCCTAACATGTTAGCTCATCTAGATACACATATATAGGTACCTGTTGGGAATCTTTATTAAAATGTCAGATGTGTGTGTGTGTGTGTACGTGAGAGTGAATATGGGGAGTTTTGCACATTTATACGGGTAACAGATATTTTATAAATTATTAAAATAAGTGTGTGAAAGTGTTGTTTGAGATTTAATAAAAAAAAAGTGGCATCACTCTAATATACAATAGTGAAGAAGTGATATTATTTAGAGGCGTTGTCTACAATAAAATTTGAAACTTGACTAAATCTCTTTCTCAACTTGTGCAGTACAGATCTGAATCCTTGTCGGTGATACAATACAAAAACTAATATTAAAACCCTATGGAAGATTTACGAGAATTTACACAATGAAGAGATCTGTTGGATTGTTATTGTCGATATAATCCAATAAACTGAAATTGCAATCTTTTATTCAAATATTTATTTTCTAATGAAACCGAAAGAATATCGATAGAATGTATTTTTCTTGTTCCATTCTTCTATTCAATTATTTAAACAATAAAATAAAAATTATCTCTCAATATTTCAATAAAGTAGTTTAAATTAGGGTGAAATGTTTCGTAGCAACAATTGCTGCAAAATTTCCAATATTTGCAGGCATTGTTTGTATGACAAAAGCCATGGTCCTTGTCTCGTATGTGGATTTAGAGAACTTTCAACTAACCTATACCACAATTGAACCGCTTAAAACTTGCGATATTTGTCATTAATCTAGTTCAACATAATTTCAGTTTCAGGGGAATTGTATTAATTTAAGTTTTGTACAAGTTTGTCAACAACAGTAATTTGGAAAATTTTCAATTTAATTATTGATTATTAAATGAAAAGTAAAGGAATAAATTTCAATGGAAAATACAAGTACGCTATCAAAATAGAAATCCTGTAGAGAAGAAGAGCGAAATAGTGACCAATTTGGATCAATAGAATTCTCAAACAAAATACGGCTTTGTTTAAAGGAATGTGCTTATGTGTTGTACCATCTGTCGAGAAAATCCGCAAGATTATTCATTCCAGTTTCAGTCAATTTCAGCATGTACGTTCGTATAAATATATATATGTAGGTATATGAAAAATGTCGACAATCTGCCGCCACAAAAGCTGACCAATCGCTTCGACTACTTTTTTTTTGAAGGGTGCAGTTGAAAAGCTTATTTGCATATCAAATATTGTACGTTTAAATAGGGTATTTCTAAATTTTCTGTAGACTCTCGTGAAATCTGCGTTCGAATTGATGTTGGTGATAGTAATGGTAGAGTTGTTGATGTTGTTGTTGTTGTTGTTGAAATGTTTTGGGGTAGAATAAGGGGCCGGTTCAAGTCAAAGGGAAATTACAACAGCACTCAACATGTCAAACGTATTGTAAACGGTTGATTCAATTGACAGCAAGAGCACTATAAATGTTTGAAGACCATTTCTTTCTCCTTCTCTTCCATTACTATGTTTCCCATCCAGTTGGTTGGAGTTTCGTGGATATTTTTTTGTTTATTGTTGTGTTAGCAAACTTCGATTTCCCACCCTGTCAAAGAGATAGATAGGAGCATATGATTAATATGGGCACCATGGAAGTGTATTAGGATATTGTCCACGATTCGTAACTGAATTCGTATTATTTCTTTTTACTATGCTGTGAAATTGGAGAAATGTAACATGTGTGGTATGTCCAACTTAGATTGGAATCTTTGATGATTTTTTTTTCGGCATGTCTGGCATCAGACGACTTACGACCCTGTTATTTCAATATCAAATCTCACCGATTTCCATATATTGATGGAAGCAATTTTCATGGTTTTTTCTGTTCCATATTCCACTATGTGTCACAACTTAATTTAAACATTTTTTCCCCCTCTTTTGAGAATTGTAGTATTTCAAAAGATTTAAACGAGTAGAATACACCCCTATCGGGCTTTTTGTGGCAATGGTTAATTAACTGTTTTACAAAAGAGAAAAAGTGATTAAACTGTCAAAAGCTTGAGTGTACGCTACCAGTGAATTGGATTCACTTTAAGAATGCTTCTACTTCTAATTGTTGGTAATATAAGAAAAAAGACGTTAATTATGCCATTTGCATTTGTAAAATGATGGTGAAGATATAATAGAAGAAGAAAAAAAAGGACACCATCTAATGGTAAATGGAAAGACAATGTTGGATTGTTCAAGCGCAAAACAACAATGTCTCGGACACCACCATTTCAACGTTTTTTTTATGTGAAAAACGAGATGCATTTTTCTTGAAAAGTTTTCTCATTTTACAAACGAAGAGACAATTAGTATCTCACTCGGTTTGTTTAACTTAAAAAGTATATTACAAGTCGGTGAACAACTGTAACAAACATAAGACCAATGGAGATGTCTTGTATAGTTGAAAGCAGGCGAAATGTACTTGAATAATGTAATTACATTTTTGTTGTTCAACGAATATTTTTATGCATAGCATAATTAACAAGATATATTTTAATTTTAACGTAGAAATTCGATAGAACTTTATAAAATAAAATTTGTTTTGCAATAAAAAAAGCAGTATTTTGTTTAACAAGAACGCCCGGAAATGTATAAAATCATCAGTTGTTTATTGTAAATTTATTAAGCATTATTATTTCATATTCATTCTGTAAACAGCAATCTTCTAAACGTTCTCCAACTTTTCCCTTTCGGCTATGTAAGAATCATTGTAACGAGAAGTACTGTTGAAAGTTCTGCAATTGAATCAAGGTAACTTCAATAGTCAAGAATACTTTGTCGAATAAGTTGAATTGTAAATCTCTATACCTTTGTGACTGTACAAATATACAAAATACAATATTTAATGATATAGAGTATTTTTATAGGGAGCTTATTAAATTTTGGATGCAACCCTACTTAACAACCGACCCGCTTTTAATATCAACGTTTCAGTATTTACGATGAAAATTGAACAAGTAATGTAATATTTTAGATTCGTTATCAAGTTTTATTGTAGAATATTCAAAACAGACAACTGAATTAAATAAACACCCTTCATTATTCCCAATGGAAATTAACAAAGCTGTGCAACTTTAAGATTTCTTGTACTTTCGTGGAGAGGGATTTCAATGTTTTATACAAGTAAACTTTGAGATATCAACCAAAAAAAAATATATACAAAAATTGTATTTCTATTTTAATTCTTAATTTTAAGCTGTCAAAAATTAAAAGTTAGTCGATAAAAATGATGGAAGGGACTGCAAGCAGGGTTTGTAGTAAATGAATGGTTGTTGAAAGGGATGATATCATAGATTTGACTCGATTTAGATTTTAATTAGAACTCTCTGTAACGTTGATGATGTAATGTCACGTTGAAGGGTTAAGACCATCCCCTTTCGTTTTAGAAATTATCATTAGTAATCATTTTAATATCTAATCTGGATTGCTATTGTTCCCACCATACCTACATGTTATAGGGATATATGTGTGCGTCTACAATAGTTGTGTGAATTGAATCCTTAATTCTCCTTATCCTTCCACTATAATCTATTTCGACGTTTAATATGCGCCACCAATATCCACAACTAGATAATATTCGAAATTTCATTTTATTATTTGATTTGAAATCGATTGTTTATATAGGTTCTATACTTTTTCTGTTTCTATACTAGATCAACAAATGAATTTTATTTAATCAAGATTTTGTGTTACAGACTGTTTGATAATGGTATCAGAAATCCACTACGGATTTGTTGCCAATTGATTCTCGGCCATTAAATTAAGGACTAAGTTACAGATCAACCAGACTAGATCAGATCACTACAAATTCATTGTGCTTTAAAACTTTCAATTGCATTTGTTGCTTTGGGAACATTTATTTTGAGTTGATCCAATTCGATTACCGACTGTTGTTCGTTCTGTTATTATGGTACAAAGTTCAAACAATAATACCACAAAATTCACATCTTTACTGTTGCTATTTTATTTTCGATACATGCGATACAGAACGACGACAATTCATGTCGTGTAACATTGAAAATATCCCACAATAAGTCCAACTAGTTTCAATAGCCACCTCAAACGAGAAAGAGAGTTTTAATATTAAGAAAAGACTATTTTCTGCGGTAAAAATTAATTATTAAACATTTACGGTTGAGTCTTGTGTGTCACCGCCAGGTAATTAAAATCTAATTTCAGCACAACAACAGAATTACAAGCCAACTCCAACAAACTAACGAAATTAAATCTTAAATTATGTTCCTCATCAGAGTGTAGTTGAGTTTTCTATTTTCAATAATTAACATCTGCTTTAATTTAGATTTTATGAAAAAAATGTGTCACTATTATCAACAGTATGATCACGAAAATCTCTCTTTTCGATTCCAATTTCACCATCATCCGATCAAAAACAATAACAGATTAAAATGTTTACAGGCGATTGCCGTCAATCCGGTTTTGTCTAACACAACAGAAATTTTCATAACGCCTCAATGCTTTATTAAAGTCGATATTTAGGTTTGGGTCAATATTCTATAAATCAGTATGGTTTTTATTACATTGTGTTGTTGTAGTATTACATACAGGATTGGTCTACATTAATGTTAATGTCATTATTTAAATTTTGTATGTTGTGTGTTGGACACAACACAAATTTGTGTACGGTTCTAGAATTTTGAACAAACCAGCTGTTTTGGTTTTCAATTAGTAAACAAATTATAATTAGAAAAAGCGGTGAATTTGATTCGTTCAAATGGAAATTCTCCAACATTTTACAACAGGTAGATAAAACGAAATCGCCGTTGTTTTATAATTAGTTTAATTTGCTTATTGATATGTAGGAAAATTATAATAAATGATTGCAGTCAGTCGATCTATTACATATCCGTTGTTTAATTAGAATTTAACAATAAAATTAAATTGTAGTTTCAATTGTCATTTTCAACATTTCAACTTGAAAATTGAAAATTGTATTCGTGACTATGTCGTCAAATTACAAAAAGTTTCTACATGTATGTAGTGTGCCTTTTTTGAAGTGACAGAAACTGCAGGACACACATGTCTACTCTTTATTCAATTTGACGTTACATAGCAATTTGACTAATTAGAGTGGACGTGAATATCGGTTGTAGTACAGTTGTACTCGTCTACATATTTAAGCATTCCAACCACACTACCATTAGACTCACCCTCACCCCTTTAACTATTATGTTTCACAACCCTTCTAAATGCAAATATATAAGACTACACATATACAACATGCAAACGGATATAATGCCTACGTATATTTATGAACTTGAACAATGTGTACGACTAGAAGAAGTTCAAAATTTACCCACTTCTTATTAGGAATAACAGTCGAAACAATGCGTAAGTGCAAAGATATGTAAATAGGGCGCACAATATTTAGAAATAATTTAGCGAAACTTACTCCATTACTTATTCAATTTGAAAATATACTCTTCTCTCGAAAATCTTGAATGTGTAGCGCTCATAAATTTGAAACTTGATTTCTATACTATAACACAATTTATAACATTGTAAACTGTAATCGACTCCAATGAAAGTCGATTTTTATTCTATTGGTTCCCATTTAATTGTTACAATAAGCGTCGACCTTTACCTTTATTCTTTCTTTCATGAACGGCTGAAACGTGTCGTTTTAAAATAACAAAAGAGTGAAAAACGTTCCTGTGAACTTAACTTGCCTCCAGGGCCTCTTAACTCAGCAGCTGTGAAAACTCGCATTTGTATTTACCGAAAACTGTTCCCATAGGATAGAATAAAGTCTAGATTTTCGTTTTAATTTAATGTTTATTCTATATATATACATATAGTATATAAGTTGTCTGCTCGTATATATTTAACATGTTGACAATTTGTCAAACCACATTAACCCTATCAAATTCCCCGTAAATAATTGTGGGTCAAGTTAATCTTTCAACGAATAATGGAATCGTTATCAATCTATAAAGTCGATTTAATTGGTTTTCGTTCTAGTGATTTCTTTTCGATTCAAAATTGTTGTGGATTGTTTGGAAATTAACATGTCAACCAAATACAAATTTCCATGACTATTATTATTATTATTATCATATAAGCTTTGATTGTGTTGTTGTCCAGTTGAAGAGAAAGGGTTGTTTTCAATCAGAATTCACGTCATCACCAAATGTATATTATTGACAATATCAATCGAAAGTTAATCAAATATTCTTGACTACAATAAAAACTAATTCGTAATAACTCTATGTATTTAATGCATACAATTAATTTTATGTGCTGCAAGACAGCAATTATCGCATCTATGATTATTAGAATAGCTTTGAATAGTGCTTAGCTTTAAAGCCAACATACAGTCCCTAACCGATCCTAATAATAATTGGAGTGCTTTAAATTTTCATTGTTGTAGTCACTTACAGCAATCTAGTATAGAGGCAATAAGGTTAATTATAAATTTTATTTATTCACATTGAACTTAATCATAGTCGAATAATTGATCAGCAAGCGAGCGAAAAAAAATCAATAAAATTCAAGACTAATTTACAATAATGACACCAGTTCCCACGTTTCAATAAATTATATTCGAATATTAGCCATAAAATGTCTTTAAGAGCCAATTTAGTTGCCATTGCGACAATGCGCGAGAGAGATAGAACTGCACTAACGATAGAAGGTTAGGTTATCATTAATATTAATTAAACCTGGAACTTTTGCGTGCTCATTAAATTGGTCTTCCACCCTACTTTTCTACTTGTTTTTTTTTGCTTCTTTAAGGTCGATATTTATAATTGAATAGTCGAGAAGTTCATTATTGAATCTTATTGGTATAGGGTACGTTTTATCAACAATAATAGAGAGGGAATTTCTACAAAATGGTGGAGGCGCTAGGGTTTTAATGCTTGTTGCTATTTTCTCATTCGTTCGGTTGAATGTTGTAGTTTGTTTTCTTTTTTCTTCCTGAGATTTTTTCAATTCAAGACATTTGAAAGGGATAATAGTGTTTTTTTTTTTGGTACACAAGAACTGTAGTGAAAAGCCGGCCACAGGTGTGATAAACTCATTACAATTATTTGAATACAAACCACTCAAATGCTCACACGAATAATTTATTAATAGAGGATTATACAAGGATGCATCATGTAGATGTAATCGGAGCATGTTGGCAAATATTAACAGACATCTATCACAAGTGCTTGAATTATTCATATTTACCGAGTATCGATCAAAGAAACATCATCTGTTGTAAATATATAATTATTCAATAATTAAGATTAGGAAAATAACGAATTAATTAATTAACACATTGTACAAAATGACCGTTAAATGCACTGATGCATAATCAGCTACATCTGGCATGTTTATTAAACAAAGTTTCTAACTTTACTAGACACATAGCCACATAATCCTAATACAGCACCCCCTTTCCCTCACTTCTACTACATATTTTAAATAAGTTTGCAATATCCTCCAGCATGAAACTCTATTTCAATTAAATTTCATTATAAAATATTTACCGTTAATTGTCTACGCCTGTGTGGTAAAATGATGCTGATGGTGTCGTGATAATGATAATACAAGGGGATTAGTGTTAGTGTGAGGGGAGAAACTTTTCAACTTACTTTTGTGTAAATTTTTAATCGAGTATTCAAATTAAATGAAGAATGCTGGCAATTGTCTTGGCTTACTTCGTCTCTTTCTCCATCATTGTTTTATTTATTTCGTCGTTCTTTTGAAGTGTTTTTCAGTATAATGTAAGACGATTTTGCATTAAATCAGTCGACATCGTTAAAGTTTGGACTTTTTTTCTGTAGAAATGTTCTATTTAAAATTCGAATTGATTCTGACTAGATTTTGAACTTTTCAAACAATTCGCTATTGTCTGTTTAATAATTACCAACTAATGCAATTAATTTCAACTGCTCGAGTACTATTATTTGGCACAGATTGTTTGAAAATTAAAGAAAATCGGAAATAAAGCACATTTTATAAAATTAACACGGATACTATTTACAGACTTTTAAGAATGCGTGCACAAGAATATGCGTGTTCTTTGCCAAAATAGTAACTTGTTCGATTTGAACAAATTCTACTTTAGTTGAAAGTCATACAAAAATTGTATTATTAAATTTTAGGATAACTTGATTTGAATATTCAAATGAAAATTTAGATTTCCCTCCACAGATCTGCTTCCTTGATTACAATGATAAATTCAACATTTCTTTTGCGTTCGCCATAAACATCAAACAAAATTATAATTTAAAATTAAACAAACGTATCTCTGAATTTACAGTGTCTTCAGATTCACCCAATTAATATTCTAACGTCTATTTATACAGAATGTCTTGAAAACAATAAAATATTATGTAAGATTTAACAACAAAATACTCGTTTATATTATTATTCCTCGTGTATTTCACTGTTTTTAGAATAAACTGTACGTATAAATATCAGTTCGTGTTGGTGTGTAGAAGGGCCTTTGGCATGCGTCTTTCTGTATACATCACCACCATGCAACTTTTTTCTACATTTTCGATTGCGTGACCTGCCGCCAGCTAAATATAAAATCTTAAAATACGAATTCTATGTCGATATTTTCTTAAAAAGAAAATTTTATACATGTTTCCTTCTCGCTGATGGTTGTAGAAAAGTTTATGCGATAAAATAATAACGAAGCAGATAGATTAAACGAATTTTCAACCACAATTGTTGTGTTCAATGTTGAAATCTTTTAGATTATAGCTTGGAAGTTGATATGGATTAAACGAGAATTTCCAGACAGGTGTCTAAATGAAACCTGCTCCATTTTCTGTACATTTCGATTAACAACAATGAAATTGATTCAGTTTTGATCTACACATACACACACCGTCAGATCGTTTACTAAAATTGCATTTCATATGGTGGGCACGTCATAGGAAATTTTTCCAAAACGCACAAAGAAATGAAATAAATAATGGACGTACGAACGAAGAACTTTACTCATTTGTTATTGTCATACAGGGGAAAAAAATAGCATGGAAGTTTTTCCCTTTATGTTTCCTACATGAATGTATGTGTGCTTGTTGTTGTGTTGGTGGAGTAGCCTCCGGAAAGACGGGCCATCGTTATTCTGAGATATTCTCGAAGAGGGACGAACGGCCTCCTCTTCGGTCATCATACATCATTTTCTGTCACTTGTAATCCCGGTCTTAAGACAGGAAAATCTATATTAAACTTGTTTTCCGATAAAACACTGTTGGAACCATTAAATCTCTCTAACATGCCGTCGTCTAATCGATTTTAATTTTCAAACATTTTTTTGAATGATCATCGTCAATTTTGATAATTAATTTTTATATTGAACGACAGTCGATGGTTTACAAATCACACAATCAAGTCTTTTATTTAAAATTCGATTTATTTTTAATGACTTTTTAGCGAAGAAATGATTGTCGTGCTTAATCAACAATGAAAATGATTAAATCGTTATTTCATTACTTCCACATCAAAATGACAGTTTCGTGATGGTCGTAACGAAGATGATGATGTTGATAAGAATAATAACGACAGAATACAGAAACATTTTTTTTTTAATTCCGGACCCCACCCTATTAATATAAATTGTAAAAAGAATTTATTTTGTTTAGTTTGTCGGTATTTGCAGACAAGCCAACATCTCAATTATGCATTCCTTTTGTTTGGCTCTTCCTTCATTCGAAATATGCGTTTACACGCAATTCCACAATATAAATTTGCATATTTAGAAACAGAAAGAGAGAAGCATTGTTGTTTTGCATTATTATAAATCTATATTTACCCAAAGTAAATGGAATATCTTTTTGCAATTAAAATAACACAAAACATGTAATTTCTAATATAAATAATAACAATCATCATCATAATCATCATAATGATAATAATCTTCAAGTTTTATCAATTTATTCAGGAATGGCACGAGATACATACATAGCTGTGTATATAGAATATACAAATATGTGCAAACATGACTTGTAGAGATTTATAGCGGAAGAGATACATGAAAAGAAATTACTAGTCTCAAAATAAGAATTATAGGTTTTGTGGGTATTTGATCGATGGTTTGCATGCACCTGACCAAACAAAAATGATATAGACACACTTGTAATAATTTCGTTTTAGAAGCGATAGAGAAACAACAAAACACTATAAATTGAGTGTCATAAATTTCGAACTCTGCAAAGGAAAAAACAACAACCATGATAAATGGTGTATAACTATATATATAACAACGACACTTTATAATATTTTGTCACTGACTGAAAGTTTTTTTGTCGTTAGAGACGATGATCTATTAAAATAAACACATCAATACTAAGATGTTATTAATAAATAGTTTTGTTGTAGGGCAATCTTGTTGATGATGATGATGATGCTATTCATTATAGGCTCGAATGAATAATAAAACCGGGTAAAGAGCGTGGGAAGTACCATATGTACGCCCTAATTATATACTATTCCTTTGTATAATCGAATTCTATAGTCATTCGTAATATTGAATAGAAAAAGAACACAAAACTGAATATTAATAAAATCTACAACATAAAACCCCTCGTATAGGTACCTGTCTAGACACTGGAATAATTGCGATTTTTTTCTCTCAACAATCAGCACGTACGAACACTTGTCAAGAGTATACTTTTCTATACAAAGAGTACAAGTGTATGTATATCAATCCACCCTTATCCATCTTTCTAGTAGTAGTAGTAGTGGTAACGGTGTTAGTATTCAGTCAATCTACAATATAAGAGATAAGGGATAAACTGATTGCTATCCGTAAGCGTCACCACCACCGCCACCATCTCAATCGATGTCACGTCGACGATATTTGTTGCCTAAACAGGGGGTCGTTCCACTAACAACAAATTTATCACATCAACTCTAAAGTAAGAGAACGTGCCACCAACCGATTCTCTCTCCCTCGTATCACGAGCAATAACAATATAATGAAAGTTCCTGTACGATCAATCACGATGAGACTTTATTAATATTAGAGAACAAGACAAGATTACACACAAATATCCAGAATTTGATCAATTTTAACACATAAACATATCGATTTTCATTCTTTTGTTATTGTTGTTGTTATTGTTATCAACATCAGTGATTTTTGGGTGTTGAAAGAAAAGTCAAAAGACTTGTCAGAATTGGATTTACAACGGATAAAATGGTTCAATACTAATCTCTTACTATAGTTACATTACTAGGTTTCAGTCCTCTAAATCCAATTTTAACTGACAGTTGACGACACTATATTCGCATTTAGCAATTACATTTGAATCCTCTCCTAGTACTTGTACGGTTAAAATATCTCTCTCTCTCTCTCTCTCTCTCTCTCATACTTTTGTTGGATAAAATAAAAGTGCATAATCATGTTCATTGCAATTCATCAACTTACTGTTTGCGATAAATTCAATTAAAGTTCAACTATTCGATTAGTTTAATGAAAAACGTCTATAAGAAATTTGTTAACAACATCCAATCCGTTATTATCTTGATTTGATAATTTGCAAGAAGATTGATACAGTAAAGGTCTAGAGATACAATGATTGATTATACTTAAACTTTATATAAACTTTGAAACATATATTTTGTTATTTCGTGATTCAATTATAAGGACGTTGTTGTCATCAATTTGATGTAGTATTATTTTTAACACAGTTTTCAATTTACACCCCCCCAAAAAAAACGAGGAAAACAATATAAAGAATAGAGTGGTTGGATATATACGTATGTGGACGGAAATATGCTCCGGTTTATAAATGATACAATCTAAATTGCACCAAATCCATCTCTGTTGGCGTTGATTGACGATGCAATAACTTTGTATCCGATACGAAAGCTGTTCAAAAGGTTGAAATTAGAATTGTTTATTGAAATGACAACATTTTTTACAATTTATCTTTTGTAAAGTAGAGAATAATTAATGTAATTTGTTTTAATAGGATGCAACTGGAAAGTTTTCGTTTTGTTAATAGGTCAAGTCACGCTCAACTCCACAAAATATCTATAGACTGTCACAGAAAACCTCTTCTAAACTATAGTCGAAGAGTAAACGTAAAAACACTCGAAAACCGAATAGAATTCCAGTTTGTCAATGAAATATGCAACGAATAGAGTCAAGTTTATACTTGACACAGTTGATATAACTATAATACAGTTTAAAATCACTAGTGAAATGTTTAATTTTAGTTACAATTAGAAGTTTGTGTATACAGTGACTCGAGTTTCTAACAATAACACGATTGAGACACAGCGACAATACAATAAAATGTAGCCAACTTCTCACAAGCTCATACCAACAGATATACTATATTTAAATCCGATTATTTAAAATATTTATAAAGAAATCACATATCCCTAGATTATTTAATCCCTACCTATGTTAAATAATATTAAGATATGCTTACCCACATAATAGTATGTCAGAGATAAACTAGACAGGATGAGAGATTATCCTGCATGATACCGTCGTTCTTCTACGGTTACTATAAGGATTATTTTAGCTTAATTACGTGGTGAACCGGCAGTGTACACGAAAACGGTAAATCCTGAATGTCGACAGTTTCTCCTCTACTTGAATACAAGACACACATACACTACCTTTGTCTACCTATCATTAGACAACAGTGTCTACACAACAATACATATAGACTTGAATAATCTATCTATCTTCTGTCCAAGACGTCTAAAGCTCTATCAGGTTAAAAGAGTTTGGAATTTTGTACAGAAAACGTATTGTCATAGAGTAATGGAAAGATTTCGTTTCTTTTGATTCGTGATTAGGATGTGGTAAGATTTGATTGGTGTATTACATTCTTGAGACATCCGAATGTCGTTTAAGTGTAATAAAAGCAAGTCCCAGGTGACGACCGACCTTTGCCATTAGCATAGCAGAGAGTGGATTTACTTTAGCTAACATCTGGATCTAAAATAATTGTCATTTAATTATTAACACATTTTTCGATGAGAAACTTTACAAATTCAGAAAATCATAAGTAAATTGTCACACACTTATTCATAAACGTAAGAATTTACATAAATATATAGCAACATAATCTCAATTTCGTCTACCAATTTGTACCAATTCCAGGTCATTGATAGTAATTGAATTTTTCCGTTCAAAGAAAGAATCTCTCTTAGAATTTTAACGATCATATCCTCCGTTTGTTAGACAGTAAAATACGAAATAAATAAAATACGATATAAATTTCTATATAAAATTCGATCTTATAACCGTAGTTATATAACATAAATTCTACTATTATAGCTTCTGTAGTAATTATCAGTTTGAGTTTCTTAAAAAATAATCATTTCTACCCTATCACGTTCACAATTTACTGGTAAGTTTAATTTCATTTAAGTGTTATACATATAGGGTGTTTCAAAGATGTCTCAGACATTAAAAACCTGTGGTCCCTTAGTTCTTTCTAAGAAAAAAAAGTTCTTAATAATATAGGTCCGTAGTTTTGGAGATACAGGGTGTCAAAGAATTGATTTTTTTTTGTTGTTTTTTGACAATATCTCAGGCACCGTTCGAGATACAGTACTTACCTGTTGTCCACGTTATACCATTCATTTTGGTTACCCTTTAAGTGCTAATCCAATTTAGTTTAATATGCCAGTGGAGGAGATTTTAGGGCGCTGCTAGGTTTGTTTGCCCCTCATTTTTACAGCAATGGAAAAATTGGGATTTTTGAACCACAAATTAAAACGTCAATCTTTTCTACATAAAAAAGGTACTCTTGATCAAAAGTTCTAACTTGACCTGTTTTCGAGCAAAACTACATTTTATGATAAAAAAAAACATGAATAAGGTAGCAACATATTTTGGATCTAGTCGTCTGATTTATTGTATTTTTTTCACTTTTGATATTACTGCCACTGGCATATTAAAATAAATTGAATTAGCACTCATAAATCAACGAAAATGAATGGTATGACGTGGACAAAAGCTGAGTACTGTATCTTGAACGATTCCTGAGATATTGTCAAAAAACTAAAAAAAAAATTCACTGACACCCTGTATCTCGAAAACGGTGCTTTTGAGGACCTATGTTCTTGGGAACTTTTCTTCTTAGAAAGAACCAAAGAACCACAGGTTTCATTTTCCGACATATGGAGAAATTGGATTCGATCAATAAATTGTCCAATAATGGAAATCATTTAGATTTTCCATAAAAGCATTCGTTTCTTGATTGATTTAAATTGATAAAATCGAAACAGAAAAATGTATTAAAGTGGATACAAGCAATACGGCTCTTTCATCTAATAAGAAAGAGAGCAAATCAGTATATTTCAATCAAGGAAAAACGATGGAAAAGCTTTCAAGTTGAATCGTTTATTTACCTTTGCCGATAATCCTTCATCTAACAAATCCAGAAAATAATATACGGTTATTATAGAATCACTGCGAGAGATATTTCTATATAAATTTCAATATTTTGTATGTTTTTTTTTGGTGAGAATTGGAAACTTCACGTAAAACTATCCATCGCTTATCTACGCCTAACAGCTGGTTTTCCACCATGATATTTAAACTTGATAGTAAAAGTACAATAGTAGAGAAGAGAGTAAAATGTAAAATTTTAATCAATTATTTCAAACAGTTTTCTGTCAAGCTGATTGCTTATTATTAGTTTAAAAACCTTTCAAGTGTTCTGAAAGTTAATCCGTAAGAAATGAGAGAAAAAACCCTATGTTGTATATGGTATTAAAAAAGAGAGTTTGACATTTTTCAAGTACACAATAGATGAGAAAAGTTTCCAAATATCCGCGCAATCAAAACAAACTTGTTAGTAAAGAAATCTAACAACAACAACAAATATTAATGTTATTTCAAAGTGGGAAGTTGATGTATTTCTTGTTGTTGTTGTTATTGTTAAACAGAAACCTTTATTTTCTGACTGTTTTTGTATGTGTACTATGTGCACTTTACAAGTCTTGTTGGTTTAATGTTTTATTTTCAAAACAGTCGACAGGTTAATTACTCTTTTATCAAGAGAATAATATGCAGATTACTTTTGTGATAATTTTCATGTTATGTTTGATTTAGTGTTTTGTGTGAAAATATAATAATTTTTTTCACTCATTACAGTCATTAATTAAAATAACATGAAAATTAACTTACAGTATGTACAATTTGAAATGTTTTAAACAATATTTGAGATGGACAAAAATGTTTTGAAATGTACAATTGTAGAAAACATTGGTGAATACTTTTGTTACACGAAATTTCTTGAATTTATATATAATTTATAAAGGGAAACATTTATAAAACAAAACTTTAGTGAAAGTTTGGTGAACCACACAAAAATAATTTAATGTTCTATTTTTATATTCTGTTAGCATAGTTGTTACGTTTCTAAAGAGTTAAATAAGTTTTTATAGTAGAACTACGTTCATTCGGTCAACTTTACCATCAAACACAACAACTATAACCAAATTTACAAAAGTTTTAACCGCCTATAGTACCAAGTCTACTGGAAAAGCCATCAGACTTTCATAAACTTTACATATACATGCATACACTGTTAAAATTATTTGTAAATTTACTACATTTTTACTAAACAATAGTATAGTGAAATTACAAACTGGTGAATCGTAACACAATACTCATACGAATTTTTTGTAAAATTAGCTCCCATTGCAGCAAAAGTACTAAAGGAATTGTAATATTAACATACTTTTATATTTATGAGATAGTAATAGTAAATTTGCAAAACTGTTTCGTTGACTTCACAGAATAAAGATGTAGATTTACAACAAATGCTACAAATTTAATTTCCCACAAGTATTGGTAAAATTGCAAAAAAAACCATTTCGAATTCGAATTACATTGAACATATGAATATTTACGAAATGCCTGTTTGCATTTTTGTTAATCAAATTCGTTTTGTAATTTTACAACTGTGTATTGTAGTTTAGATTCTAAACATATGTATTTCCTACAAACATTTGTAATTCGATTTTACTGTAATTAGTAATTATTAACGAAATTAAAAATCAACATTTGCAATTTGAGTCACATGCAAATTTGTTAAGTTTACAAAACATTTTTCTGTTTATATAACTTTTGCGATTTTCTGTGTTTACCAGTTCGTATTATAAATTTACTAAACAAATGTTCGATAATTGCACTGTAAATCTGAATATATAATTGAAATCAACTAGATGGCACTACCCGGTTCAGTTCACTTGTAGTGATAAGCAAACCAAGACCAAGACCAAGACTATTTTAGTCTTGGTCTTGGTCTTCGTTTTGCATATAAAGTCTTCGTCTTGGTCTTGCTGTCAAACCACCGGTATTGGTATT
>JAZBGW010000571.1:2819-23564 GCA_037464815.1 Mylabris variabilis | reverse complement strand
ACCCCTGTGCCGTGCACAACCTGCACACCCGGTTGTGGCGGCCCTGCGTGTAAACTTTATAAATAAAAGTAATACTGTCAATTTGTTGATTTATTCAATTATTTATACATGTTCTCATTAATATTATTGATTTATATATTTTTTATAATCCAATCAGAAAATTGTCGAACATCAGTATAAACAGCCGGCATATTGCTACCACAACGAATATCGCCAAACGATACAACACCTATCAAAAAATACCGTGGTGGTCCTTTGAAAGCCTCCACTTTCATCAACGGCCCACCACTGTCGCCGGCACACGAGTCTTTACCAACTTCACCGCCGGCACAAATTTGTGTATCCATTATTGGCAGAAAACGGTACACTTGAACACAATTCCTCAACGGCACCGCATTGATTCTAACGAAATTCAAACGTGAACTCATCTTATTTATTGCAGCATCAGTAAAACCCCAACCGGCCACTTCTAATTTCTCACCAACCAAGTTGTATTTCAACATAGCACCATAGGGTAAACAAATCGGCAAGACGTAATCTTCCCCATAAATAAAAAAAGAATAAATAATAGAAATTAATCAACAAATTTAATTACCATTAATTTCGACTTTATCGTTCAACCGTATTAGAGCGATATCGTTCTGATGGGTGGTTCGATGGTACTTATTGTGGACGATAATCTCGTCTGGATAGAAATCTTTTGGTGGTGGTGCACAAACACCACTCTCACAATCAATCTCTTGATCAGCAAAATTCTCACCTAATCTTATCACTGTTCTACAATTTTATATTTTTTATAAATTTATTAATAATCTGTTCGTATTTGTCTTACAATGGTGCTTGTATTGGTAAATTCGTGACACAATGGGCGGCCGTTAAAACAAAATTTTCACTAATCAATGAACCACCACATCGAAAAATTGGCGTCTCAAAACTCTCATATCCTAAACGGGCTAACCAAGGGAATTGACCTAAGGCTGCTGATTGACCACCAATTATACGTTCTGTATTACTAATACCGCACTGGTATGGATTGAATAGGTACCATTTATCCGTTGAGGAACGATTCTGTCCATCATTACCTAATTATTTTAAATTGTAACCGTAATTAATGTGAAAAAAATTTTAAAGAAGAAACTCACTAGGTAGCACGTTATTAATGTATTGGTTATAGAAATAAATCAAACTAATTAGGAATTTTAGTAATGGAAAAGCCATCTAGACACCTGTATTTCTTAATATTAACTGACATGAGTGGAGGCAGATCGTTTTTTTTTGTTTTTGTTAAAAAACAATGGGACAATAAAATAATATATTTGTTCCAGGTTTTTATTGTTTCTTTATTCTGAAATCGTATATATTCTTAATTCAATTATATGGATGACAAATAGTCTTTCTTATACTTTTATTTTTTATTAATTTGATTTTAGATTCTATGAAACGATTAAGCTTGTGTATGTCTATCGTAATTAATAGCTTATTATTGTGTCAACAATAGTTTTATTCAACGCTTTGTTCCCCATCTCTCTCTCTCTCTCTCTTCACAATCGAATAATCAATAAGTTTATGTAATAATTATACAGATAATAAAATTAGAATCCATTAAATGATTAAATACTATAAACATAACATATCTCTAATTAGGTTTAATATTGAAAACACCAAAACCTGTTGTGAAATGTTTGCTTTTGCTATAAAAAATTGTTTAGCTTACAAGAATGCGATTTTTTATTCATACAGTGTGTTCACGGATCGAGTTGACGATAGGTGTGATGGATTGAAATTTTTTGAGTGGGTGTTTCATACCGGGTGAGTCACCTAAAACGAAAAGTTCTTATGGCAATTCCTATTATTTGACGAGCGATTCGAAAAATGTTTCAAGGATTTATAGGGGCGACCATCTTAGCAAAACTAGAGCCTCGTAGCTTATTTAGAAGTTGGTCAAAAAACGATCGTTTTTGACAATGTTGCAATTTTCAAAACTGGCAAAGCACTCAAAATGACTAAGTATGATTCGTACCCCTCTCGTTCTTGTCCATTTCATTCTAAAAAGAAAATGCAAAGGATTTCCACCTGTTGCAGAATAAAATAAAGCAAAACTCTTGGGAGTCCCTACGAATCATTCTTACAATTAGTTGTTTTGTGTGCTTTGTTCGTTTTTGTAAATTGTGATTGTCCAAAACGATCGTTTATTGGCCAACTTCCGAATGAGCTACGAGGTTCGAATTTTGCTAAAATGATCTCTAGACACTCGCTTATGAATCCTTGAAATATTTTTCAAATCGCCCGCTAAATAATAGGAGTTTCATAATAATTGACCACTTAAAAAAAACACGTCGGAGTAATTAAAAATTAGATTTCTCCAAATTTTAAATGTATTCTCAAACTTGTACAGACGCACTACTTTTGCGCCATCAACCTGAATGTAAGTACGATTTTTTAGGATTTAACGTGAAAACAAAAAAAAGTCGTAATTGGCCTTTTATTCTATACTAATAATCGACAATTATAATCAAGTATGCAACATAAAATTTTGACAATTTATCCGATTAAAATCGATAAAAATTATGGAAGATTTAAACACAGATCCTGATAACAATACTGAATTTGATAGATTCGTAAATACTTTAAAGTATGTCTACAATAATAAATTCCAATGGAAAACGATTAAAAGCATAATTTTGTTTCTTATTGGTGTGGAAATTGCCCAAGAATGTTATCACATCGTTATCCCAATCAGAGAATATGAACCATTCAGTGGGATGTGCAATAAACGATGTACTACATATAACTGACAACAATTGTAATTATATGTTTAATTTATTTTATAATTGAAATTTATGTAAATAAAATTTAATTGTGTTGAAAAATCGTAGATTTTAATTTGAAATCAACATGGAACAGAACTTTAAACTTAACAATTACAATACAATTATTCTCATGTTACCACAATATTATTTTGATTATTTGTATTGTGATCTTCTCTACAGATTACCTCTGATATTACATCCTTAACAGTTGTATCATTATCGCTATCATCATCATCATCGGATGCACTCAATTCCTCATCAAACCACAATTTCTTCTTCTTCGCAACAACGCTCCCTTTAATCTCTTCAGATTTACGTTTACGATCTGTAACAGCTGTCGTAATAGCAACAGTAGTACTAGTTGTGGATGCTTTTAGGCCTTGCAAAACAGCATCTTCAACTTGTTCAGGTAATGCTGATCGTATTTTATCGTAAGTTTCATCTTTGAATTCATGTTTCGGTTCCTGACATAAACGTTCCAATTTCTTTTGTTTACGTTCAGCTGCCTCCTTTTCACGTTCGGCTTGTTGAGCAATCCATGTTTTCAAACGTTTCTCCTCGTTAATGTCACGTAAACGTCTACCACTCAAATCACGACACGCTTCACGGTTTGTTGTTTTCTCAATTTGTGCACCAATGGCACGTAACATTGATCCGAAACCACCTTTACCGCCGAATAAACGTGGTACAATCTCAATTTTACGGTATTTACTATCAATGGAATTGAGACGTTTACCATTTTGCAATAGATAATATTCGACAGGTAATAAATTCTGTAAATAAGCAATTTTTATATTTAGATGGATAACCTCAAATTTTTCAACAATGAACTTACCAAATGAGCCTTAACTAATTCACTGAAATCTGATGATGATAAGTGATCGTTACAGGCAAATATGAATTTATTATTATAGAAAATCTCCATTTTTTTGGTAAGATTCTTGCTAATTTTGGGATCAATTCTGGGATATTTTTATAACGCACTTTCTAGAAACAGTAGAAACGTCACCTGTCAAATGTCGACACAGTAACATCCGGTTTCCACAAGATAACCATGACGTATCAACGACAATTTTCAATATAGACTACACAAAATTGTAGAATTCTAACAGATTCTTATCTAAAATGGAGAAATTCGAAAAACAATAATTTATGATGTAATTTTATAAGTTTTAAATGTAAAGAATCTGGTTTTCGCCGACACAAATTCGGAAAATTTCATTTTATACGGTTGGTCATGCGTTAAAAGTCCCGCGAAATTTTAATAACACACCTTTCAACATGTATTACAAACTTTTTAGTATTTTTACAAGCTTTTCGCTAAAATTGTTTAGATTTGGAAGAAACTAGAAAAAATTACCTAAATTAATAAATTAATTACAAAGATCGTGCATTTTCAGATTTTATATTTTTCATAAAAAATTTGGTGGTTTTTGGTTTATAAGATGATCAGACGTGTAAAATGCCGCGTAATTTGAATGTTACGATGTAAAATTGAGAAAAAGTAGTCACAAACAATTACAAAACCTCCAGTTGATTAATGATTAAAATAAAGTTCATGTTTTGGAAGTTTTTTCAGAATTTTCAACATGTTTGTATAATAGAAAATTTAGTGATTTTTGGTTTGTTAATTTGTCACACACATACAAGACGCGGCGAAATTTGAATACCATTGCCATATTACAGTTTCAAATAAATTTGCGGAATATTTTGTATATAAAATTTTTGATGGTAAAAAGTCTAACAGGCCATAGGAGCATTAGCCACAGTATTGACGATTTGATTCTTATTTTCTGCCGTTTGAATTGTGGAAGACTCCTGTTTCACATTATTTTCCACAGCTTTTCCATTATTCGCAATTTGACCTTTCTCTTTTTTGTTTTTTAACCAATCATGTTGTAAAATACGTTCTAATGTATAACGTAGTGTTAGATCAGGTTCCAAGATATGTCGTATCAATGATTTAACACTATTTGATAATTTATCACGCACTCTGGACCGGAACACCCAATTTTTCGTCATTTGATCTTTCAATAATTTACGTAGATTTGTATCATCGAATGGCATCGAAGCATTCAACATTATAAATAGTATAATCCCTAAAGACCAAACGTCTGATAATTTTGGATTATACGGATGACCATTGACGATTTCAGGGGCAGCATAAGCGGCTGAACCGCAATATGTTCGACTTAAAATACGACGATTCGATTCATCAACACAGAAACGTGCAAAACCGAAATCGGCAATTTTTACATTGAATCGTCGCGATAGTAGAATATTTTCACATTTCAAATCCCGATGGACAATATTCCTGTTGTGTAAATATTGTATACCGTTGACCATCTGTCGGAACCAGATTTTCGCTTGAGATTCCGTAACGAAACTATGTTTCTTTATAAAATCCAACAGATCCCCATTTTCGGCATATCTACAAATTTACAAATAACATAAACTAAACAAATTGTCGATTATAATTGATTATTACTTCATGAAAATAAAGACACGATTGCTGCGTTGTAATATACTATGAACTTGAATTATATGCGGATTTTCGATTTGTGTTAAAATCTCAATTTCACGTGGAAAGAACTTTTCTAAGAAATCTTTAGGTGCTTTATCTTTATCGAAAATCTTACAAGCTAAACGTAAACGTTTCGATACAGAATTATCAACATATTCAGCTAAATGTACTGTTGCATATGAACCTTGTCCAATTTTCTTACCAATCAAATAACCACGATGTTCTAATGCATTTATTTCAGACGTACGTGAACCTAATTTTGAAGCCATACGATAGAATTTTCTATTTTATTTCAATTGTTGTTGTTACTTTAAAGAAGTATACAGAAATTTTATTGTACCGACATTTATTATGAAATTTCGACACTTTGTTTTCTTTGCCATGGAAATTTGTCAAATTTCGAAATTCTAACATTTATGACACAATTTTATATATGACTTGATATCTATTAAAAATATAAATCTATTCATCATTATCAACTTCACCAGTATCTTGGACTTCATTACAGGTATTATCATCATTCATTTCATCATCATCATTATTCTCATCTTCTTCTACTACAACTACTACATCATTCTGGCTGGTTTCCATCGGTGTAGTTGTGTTTTCAATCGGTTCATCTTGAATTGGAGTTGGTAATTGTTGATTAGAACCTTCATCTTCACTATCTGTATCACGATCTTCACCAGGATGTGATGATACGAATTGGTCATGTTCTTTAACTTCAACATCACCGGGTTTCGTCCACTGTTTTTGAGCTTGCTACAATTATTTTATTATTATACAAAATAAGTTACAAAGGGGTGAACCAAGAGGATGGCCTATTAATAGAATAATAAGTTATATTATAGGGGTTTTTTCACCTGAAATGTCTGGAAAATATTTTCATTGTTCTGACAACCCCCGTTATATGGGATAGTGCACACTACTCTCTTATTTTAAATACAATAGTATATTTTTTATTGCATTTTTAATTTTTTTTGGTTAAATCGAAGGACACTTTGTTAATATAATTTACGGACTAGCGCTAACAGTTTTTCAATTATTATGACTTTTAGTGGAATTTTAAATATTGCAGTATTCATATCTATGAAACTATAACGGTTGAAATTTTGAATTTAAATAAGACTTTCAATTATCTTTCAGCGTTTTGCTGGAATGAATTTTTCTTTCAGCCAATTTTCAAACTACAAAATCTTGCTTATATCAAATAGAACAGTATGTATTTTTTATATTGTTAGATAGAGAAAAAAAATCTGAATTGAACTGAATTAACATTTTTTATACCTACCTTTGAAAATTTTTCAATTATTATTAATAACTTATCAAACATTTTCAATTTTGTCTATAGTTATTGCCAAATAATTTTGATCTTTGAAAACTAACAAGTGAACTAATAACTGTCATTTAAAAGAAATAACACATTATACATTTAAGCAGTTAGATAAAGATTCGAATAAAAACTACTGTCTTGAGATAACGATTTATGACTCCCTACACGTTAAACGGTCATCCTTTTTTAACACGTTGCACAGGATAAAGAAAGGTAAACATTCTCTTGCCGCTGTCTCTGTAGTTTTAAAAATGAACACGGGAGTAGATTTGATTTTTATTTGTAAAAGTATTGGAGTTTTTGAAATTTGTACTTGATTTTGAGCTACTGTTTTTTGCTATTATCTAGAAAATACATGGAAAACAATTTGTAATTAATTTGTGCAATATTTAATCAAATGCATGCTTATAATTTTTCGTCTTAATTCATATATTTAATGGCGACCGGAGATCAAAGTTATTTGGCGACGACTATAGTTTTTTCCCCGTCTGAAAGTGTTGTATAATTGTACATCTAGTTACCTATGCTAAATCTATAAAGAAATGCATAGAAGGCTTAGCAAAATGACAATAACTGTCACAAATGGCATTAATATTGAATTTTCTACATGTTTTTTCTATAATTTAAGAATATTTTACATGCACAAAAAATAAATCTTGATTTAATAATCAATATCTTCTTTTTTTTTGTTTCATTGAGTAAATCCACAATTAATTAATCGTTTTGATATTAATTGTGACAATTGAATTGAAAGTTATTTTGCTAAGCCTTCTAAGCATTTCATTACATGCTAATTAATTCGGCATAGGTGAGTTGATTAATGGTTCCTTGGAGGGGGGTAGGGTAATCGAACTTTAAAATTTTGAATAACTGAAAAATTATTAAAGATAGATAGAGAAAGATACAGATTTTTTTCTAACAGGATAGAGAATTTCTTTATCTAACCGTAAAAAAAAATAGAGTTTACAATAAGCAAGATATAGTTTGAAAATTACCTGAAGGAAAAGTTAATTTCAGCTGAAAGAATGCTATTAAATTTGATAAAAGGTACATTATTTGTATTATCTAAATTCCGAATAGTCGCAATAGTTTCAAACACTGCAAAATGTAAAATTCCACTAAATATCAAAATATCTGACAAACAGTTAGTACTAGAGCGTAGGGTGCTGCACCGCCCCATATAACGGGGGTTGTTAAAACAACGAAAAAAAGGGCTGTACTGGGTGAGTTACCTAAAACGAAAAGTTCCTATGGTAACTCCTATTATTTGGCGAGCGAATCGAAAAATATTTCAAGGATTTATAGGAGGGGTCCTTACAGAGCATCTTAGCAAAACTAGAGCCTCGTAGTTCATTTGGAAGTTGGTCAAAAAACGCACGCCTCTGACGATGTTGCGATTTTTAAAAACGAACTAAACACACAGACTGGCTTAAAATAACTCCAGGATCTTCCCAACATTAATTTTTTCGTTTTCCTCCATTTTATTCTAAAATAGGTGGAAATGGTTCGCATTTCTTCTAGAATGCGATAGAGAAAACGAAAAATATCAATGTTGGGAGGGTCTTCGAGTCATTCTTAGTCGTTTTACGTGCTTAGCTCATTTTTGAAAATCGCAACCTTGTTCAAAACGAGCCTTTCTTGAGCAACTTCCAAATGAGCTACGGGGTTCTAATTCTGCTAAAATGATCTCCAGTTACCACCCTACCCTACCTTGCCATAAGAACTTTTCGTTTTAAGTGACTCACCCGGTATACCAAATTTCATAAGCTTCTATCAATTAGAGCTTTTTATACTTTTATCCTCTTGGCCCACCATGTGTACGTTTTTTTTCCCCACCTCATAATATTCCTTCATTTGTTTAACACGTTCCATATAATTGGTATAGACAAAATTGGCCATATGTGTCATATTTTGTACAATCATAATATTCTCCTGTAATGGTTGATGATTAATTGATCGATTTGTAGGATAACATTCATTTAATAACAAATGTAGATTTGTTGGTCGTTTTGTTAATTGTTCAAATGCCGGTCGTAATTCGAAACAATTCTCAAATAATGAGACACGAGCAAAAATATATAAACCTAAACGGGCACGTGACATTGCCACAACTAAACGACGTACGTCCCTTAAATGTCCAACAGCTTTCGTCCTCACCAATGACAGTAAGATGAAATCATTCTGTTGGCCTTGATATTTATCAACTGTAGTTACCTATAGTTTTAAATTATTATTTTATCTACTTGTAAACAAAAAGTTTTTAATTAGAAAATTACCTTATATGGCCGTCCAATTAATGGATTATTAGCACATCTTGTATTAATTACATCTCTAATTAGATGTTTTTGACCGTTATAGGTTGTTAAGATTGTTATTTTATTTGCTTGATAACCGATTAGTCTCATAAACATAAATACAGCAACACAATATTCAGCTTCTGCTAAATTCTAAAAACAATTAAAATTAATAAATTAATTGCAAAAAAAATTATAAATTACTTGATAGAAATATGGACTCGGTTCTGATTCACCAATACCATTAAAATCTTCAACATTAATTAATTGATAATCATAAACGAAACCAGCATTTGCTGCTTGATATTCCGGCCAATTTTCAACATGTTGTAAATTACCCAAATTCTTATAACGCCATTTGTACAAATTGCAAATACTAAAATAACGGAAAAATTATTATAAATGTATTATTATTATAAATGTATTATAAATGTACAGGCATGTACAGGGTGAACCAAATTCGATGCAATTAATTAGAAGGCATAGAAAAGAACTAATGGCACAATACCGATCTATTTTTTACTGACTAATTCAATGGTTAAAACGAAAATGTCCTATCTTCTTTTCTTTTCGAGCAATAAGCAAAAAGTGAATATTGTGTTAGGTTGGCAATCGCTCATAACTTCGATACTATTACAGATATACAAAAAAAAAATAATCCTTCGTTCTACAGGCACTTTATTCAGATTGATTTGATTCTTTTTAAATACAATACACATTTAAAAATTAGACTATCAAAGAGCTTAGTTGTTCCCGATTCCAAAAATAAATATATTTTTTAGTTTTAATAAATAACGAAGATATTCAATTTTTTAATTATTTATAATGAGATTATTGCAATGTTTGTTTAAAGAAATCGTATTTTTCAAACTATTTCTGTTAAAATATTGATATTTGGAATACAAATAGCATAAGCAATGTACTTTCTCGTAAAGCTTATAGCGTCTAATTATCTCTCAGTGTTGTGCTGAAATGAATTTTTTTTTTCAGACAATTTTCAAACCATAATATCTTTTTTATTTTAAATTGAACAACATATTTTTCTTTATATGATTGGATATAGAAAAAAATCTATAGCAAAGTGTATTAACATTCCTTATACCTATTTTTGATAATTTATCAATTATTTAAAATTATTAATTTCATCCAATCATATCCCTTGAACGTAAATGAAATACGTCTAGTGGCCTATGCCAAAGTAAGTCAACTATAATGAAATGCATAGAAGGCTTAACAAAATAACAAAATATCCCAAATGACGTTAATATTGAATATTTTACATGTCTTTTTTATAGCTTTCACACATTTTTTTCATGCACAAAAAGAAAATGCAATAAATATTGATTTAATTAATTATCAATCTCTTCCCTTTTTCTTCATTGAACTAGTCTAAAGTTAATTAATTATCTTCATGTTAATTGTGGCAATTGAATTGAAAGCTGTTTTGCTAAGCCTTCTATGTTTTACATTGTCTTTTAGGGGAGAAAATTAGATGAAATTGAAAATTCTGAATAACTCAAAAATTATGAAAAATTGGTATAGGGAATGCTAATACAGTTCGATGTAAAATTTTTTTCTCCATCTAACCATATAAAGAAAAATATGGTGTTCTATTTCAAATAAGCAAGATATTATATTTTGAAAATTGTCTGAAAAAAAATGTATTCTAGCTAAACGCTGAAAGATAATTGAATGCTGTAAGATTTGGTGGAAAGTACATTGTTTGCGCTATTAGAATTCCAAATTCTAACCTTTTAACTGCAATAGTTCCCATATTATGAATTTTTTAATCGAATATTGCAAAATTTAAAATTTCGCCTAAAGTTGAAATATCTGAAAAAGTTGTATTATCAAAGTCCCCTTCGATTTTATCATTCAAAAGTAAAAGAGCAGGGTGCACTGCCCATATAAAGGGGATAGCTAAAACAACGAAAATAATTTCTAGGGAAAGTTCAGAGGATATAACGGCTATACAGGGTGATTCAAATTCGGGTCTATGCATGGGGAATCTCGGTAACGGTAAGATACGAAGTTGGTTAAATTGGGGCAAAGTTGCCCAATTAAGAGGCCAATTTAACGGGCCAAACAAATCAAGGATAACTTAATTGGTTTTCTAAATATTTGGAAATAAAGAAAATTTCGGAAATCCGATTTTTTTTTAGCCTTATTTGAGAAGATATTGAGAAAAGAGTAGCACATCTCTATTGCAGTTTTTCAGTCACCATCTGATAGTGCAAACAGATTTTCGATAAAATGCACTGTTTTTTCAGGGCCGTAACCAACATATTTTTTAAATACGGACCTGTATTTTTTTTTTAATTTTCGACTAGATACCAAATTTCATTAGCTTCCATCAATTAGAACTTCTTATACAGGCTGTGTCTCAGTGATGGGATATTAAAAGTATAAGAAGTTCTAATTGTGAATGTTTCTAAAATTATTATATAACCATTTTGCCGCCTGAGGTACCTTTAGGAAAATATTTTCATTGTTCTGTAGGATAGTACATCCTGTTATGTAGGATAGTACATCCTGTAGGGTTATATACCAAAATTCAGAAACATTTATACAGTGTGTTTTTTTTTAAGTGGTCAATTATTATGAAACTCCTATTAGTTAGCGAGCGATTTAGAAAATATTTCAAAGATTCATAGGAGAGTGTCTAGAGGTCATTTTAGCAAAATTAGAGCCTCGTAGCTCATTTGGAAGTTGGTCAAAAAACGCTCGTTTCTGACAATGCCACAATTTACAAAAACGAACAAAGCACACAAAACGACTAAGAATGGCTCGTTTTTCTTCATCTTATTCTGCAACAAGTGGAAATCTTCCGCATTTTTTCTAGGATAAAATGGACAAAAACGAAAAAAATCACTGTTGTGAGGGTCTACAAATCATTCTTAGTCATTTTGAGTGCTTTGCCAGTTTTTGAAAATAGCCACATTGTTTTTTGACCAACTTCTAAATAAGCTACGACGCTCTAGTTATGCTAAAATAATCTCCAGGACCGCCCCTACAGATCCTTGAAATATTTTTTGGATTGCTCGCCGGCTAGTAAGAGTTTCATAAGAATTAACCCCGTTTAGAAAAAAACACCCTGTATATACCTTCCAAAAACATTCATTAATTAAAACTTCTTAAACTTTGAATAGCCCATCACTTGGACACACCCTGTATAAATACTCAGCAAATGTATTAAGAATTGTGTTTCCATAGCCAACTTTGATTTCAATGTAAAAAAAGTATCCGTTATTAATTTTAAGTGTATTGAAACATTATCGCTTTAAAAAATAGGAAATTTGCTATATTTGGAGAGTTTTGGCAATTTTTTCTCTCTAACAACAATGTTGAGACGACTATAGATCTAAATACATATGCAATATTACCAATAATTATAAAAATTTGAATATCTTCGTTATTTGTGGAGATAAAACTTGAAATATATAAATATGTTTAGAATCAGTACAAAATTATCTTTCTAATGATCTAACTTTCAAGAATAGTTTGTATTTAAAAAAATTCAACTTTATATCATAACTCTGAAATAATCAAGATAATCAAAAAACAAAACACACCACTGAATCATAGTCTAAAAAGGGCCTGTAAAAGGCACTATTAATTTTCTTGTATCTATAATAGCACCTATTCAAAATATAAGCGACTGCCGAAATAACAAAATATTCATTTTTTGCTTATTACTCGAAAACAAAAGAAGATAGCTTAAACTAGTCGGAAAAAAGTAGATCGGTATTGTGTCATTAGTTCTTTTCTATTGTCTTCTGGTAATCGAGATAGCCTATAGTTGCATCGAATTTGCTTCAGACTGTACAACGGTATTCCACCTTTTAGTCGGCTTTGCATTTTTTACGTAATATCGTAGCTTGGTTCGGTCACTCGAAAAACACATTAGCAAATGTCAAATATATTAGAGTATGAACCAAGTTACGGTACTACAGAAGAAAGACAGAGCCAACTGTGAGATGAAATACCGTTGAACATCCTGTATTCTACGGGAAATTATATAAATACCTGGGTCTAGCTCGGCCTTGTCCATCTAAATCAATTGTTGGTACACCTAAACGCACCAATCTAGTAAATAGACTCTGTTCCATATTCGAATATTTTTGGAATGCCATATTTTTAATCACTGGTGGTAATTGATGATGATCACCAATCATAATCCAACGTTTCAAACGATTATAACCATCTTGTGGATTTTGTAATAATAACGGTATGAATGTTTCAATTTCTAAAATTTGTGCTGATTCCTCCATTAAAATATTATCATATTTGAAACCGATCTCAACTAATTCTTTACGTTTTAATGCAGCATGCGTACATGTCATTGCGATAATTTTCGCTTCTTTCACTAATAAATATTTCGAACGATCTAAACCGGAACGTAATAATTCAAAAGCACGAAATTCTTCCAATTCTTTAAAAATACGTTCAATATAACGAAAACAACTATCAGCAATCTCTAAATCTTCATCAATACTATTGCCTTTAAATAATGGTTGGACATTATTAAAGAAACGATGAAATGGAAATTCACTATTGATCTGTTCAATTTTACATTGTTGATTATTCTTTGGACGTACAATACTTTGATAATTCTCCCATCTTGATAAGATTTGATATAAATAGAAATGACCGGCTGTTTCACACGTATAAGCTACATCACCTTTTACATCTAATGATTCTTGTAATTTTTGTACTTCCATTAATAAATCTAAACGTTTTGCTAATACGTAATTAACACGACCATAACGACTGAAATCTTTTTCAGTTTCTAATGCCTCCTCACCATGACCTAAACGTAACAAATGTCTTTCATCTATATCTAATGAAGCGATCTTCTCAAATAATTGATTCAATGCTTGATTGGAATGTGTTACAATCAATGTACGTTGATTTGGATAATTATGATAGAGGTTTGATATAATTTGTACAGCTACATCAGTTTTACCGGTACCTGGTGGGCCTACAACTAATGTTAGACCTGGTTGCATACCGGATTTGATTGCTTCAACTTGTGTGGCCGTAAATGCGATCGTGTTTCTAAAAGAATAAAATATTAATTTGTTTTATAACTAGAGACCGGATTTTGGTGCGCTGACGTCACAGTCCGAACTATCTAACAGTCGAGCGATGCCGGTATAGGCGCTCGACTGTTAGATAGTTCGGACTGAGACGTCAGTGCTGCAAAATCTGGTCTATCTTTATAACAAAATTCGTTGGTAATACTTTTTAGGTTCGTTGAAATCGTACGGACCACGCCTAGGTGTGATGTACGGTTCAACTACTACAATATTTGTCCGGTCGTCATCGTTCTCTTTCCCTAAATCTTCAAAAGTTAAGCGGAATGGTGGTATGAGTTTTTTCGGATCATCCGTTTTGATTTGTAATTGATAATGTGGGAAACATGATCGTAAATGATCCATACTGGTGAATGTATCATTAAAATCCATAGTACGTATTGGATTTACAATTTTTGTATAATGTGCAGCACTAGGATCACCATATCCTAATATAATATCATGCAACCAATCTGGTACAACACATTCCGTATTCATTAATTCACGTATCGTTTCCAAGACGGCTTTAAAATTATTCTCTTTCGGTTTGCGGCGCATTAAAATATTGAAACTTTCATAAACATCATATTGTCCTTGATTTGTTTTATTCATATCATCTCTATATTGATTACAATCCAACCATACACGGTAAGTTCGTTGATCACCGGGTAAAATTGGTCGTGGTTCTGGTCCATCTTCAATTACACGTCCGTTACTATCCAACATACCTTCAATTTCACAACCGCGTACACATTCTAAACCGACTTGTGGTATAAAAGCTCGTTTATAATCGTATTTGGTACCTAAAAATTAAATCGATGAATATAATGGACAGGACCGTCTTGAGGATATGCGCCGCCCTCAGGCAAACATTTTTATGCCACCCTTCTGTCTTGAGTGGCCACCAAAATTCTGTGGCGCTCATTAACTAGCATGCTCAATATTTAAAAATTAATAATACAGATTATTGGTTTACTTTTATTGAGTTACTTGTCGTTTTCACGAGTCTATAATATCGCGTGATTCACCTAAAACGAAAAGTTATCTTGGAAACTCCCATTATTTGGCAAGCGAATCGAAAAATATTCCAAAGATTTATAGAAGGAGCGCTAGAGAATATTTTAGAAAAATTAGAACCTCGTATGCTGGTCCAAAAACGTTTGTTTCTGGCGATGTTTAGATTTTCAAAAACGAACTAAACATGCAGAACGACTTAGAATCCTTCCACAGTTGATTCTTCTCGTTTTACTCCATTTTATTCTGGAACAGGTGGGAATATTTTGCATTTTTCTAGAATGTAATGGGGAAACTCGGAAAAAATCAATGTTTAGAGGGTTTAAAAGTCATTCTAAGTCGTTTTGCTCGTTTTTGAAAATCGCGACCTTGTTCAAAACAAGCATTTTCGACAAACTTCCAAATGAGCAACGAGGTTCTAATTTTGCTAAAATGGTCTCCAAGTACTATACTACAAATCCATGAAATATTTTTCGGATCATTCGTCAAATAATGGGTGTTGTTCTATGAACTTTTCGGTTTAGGTGAATCACCCGGTATACCGAAAAGTTATTATGGCAACTCTCCTTATTTGGCGAGCGAATCGAAAAATATTTCAGGGCCTTAGAGAAGGGCCCCTATAGAATATTTTAGCAAAATTTGAATCTCGTAGCTCATTTGGAAGTTGGTCAAAAGACGTTCGTTTCTGACGCTATTTTCAAAAAGGAACTAAACACGCAAAACGACACGAGGATTCTCCCAACGTTGATTTTTTCCGTTTTTCTTGATTTTATTCTGGTGCAGGTGGGAATGTTTCACATTTTTTTTCTAGAATGCAATGGAGAAAAACGAAAAAAATCAATGGTGGGAGGATCCTCGTGTCTTTCTAAGTTGTTTTGAGTGTTTTCCTCGTTTTTGAAAATCGCGACTTTGTCCAAAACGAGCGTTTTTTGACCAACTTTCAAATGAGCTACAAGGTTCTAATTTCGATAAAATGGTCTCCAGGTACCACCCTACAAATCCTTGAAATATTTTTCGAATCAATCGCCAAATAATAGGAGTTACCACATAAACTTTTCGTTTTAGGTGAATCACCTTTGAGTCCTTTTATTGGTCAAAAATTGATCACTGCGCCCTAAAATCTATGTTAAAGTGGAGAATTCAGGTATAAAACCTTATATACCTAAAGGTGCCTTAAACGGTTCTTTTGAAAAATTTGGCAAAGAACTGGTGGTCAATAATGAAAATGTTTTAAAATGTAAAAGCAAAATTTAGAATGTATAGTCGTTGACAAATAAATTTGATTTGATTTGATGAATATTAACGTTTGAACTAGTAACTGTCATTTAAAAGAAATCTCACATTATAAATTTAAGCAGTTAGACAAAGATGCCAATAAAAACTACTGTCTTGAAATAACGATTTATGGCTCCCTATACGTTAAACGGTCATCCTTTTTTAATACGTTGCACAGGACAAAGATAGGTAAACATTTTCTTGTCGCTCTCTTCGTAGTTGTAAAAATGAACACGGGAGTAGATTTGATTTATATTTATCAAAGTATTGAAGTTTTTGAAATTTTTACTTGATTTTGAGCTACGGTTTTTTACTATTAGCTGGCAAATTCTTGAAAAACAATTTGTAAGTAATTTGTTAAATATTTTGAGCGCAAAAAACAAAACAGAGCAATGCTGCATTAGTCAAATGCACGCTTATAATTTTTCGTCTTAGTTCATACGTTTCTTAACCGAAGATCAAAGTTATTTGGCGACGACTATAGCTCAAAAATGGCACAAAAATTTTATAAATTTTTTTCTTCACCACTATTTCAAGCTGGAGTTCACTAAAAAAGGATGATTTCAATAAAAATGTTGTAACATCAAGATTGCAGAGTATAATTTAGCTGGAAAATGAACTACCTAATTGTTAAAGGAACACCTTCTCATAATTTAATAGCAAAATTCGTCGAAACTTTGTGATTTTAGTGCAAAAATGAGATGAAAGTGTCACAATTTTGCTTTTTTAGGCTTCAGAACAAAATTCAATTAAAACTGTAGTTCAATTTAAAAATCCACTAAACTTAAGTGAATCTTCTACTTTTGACAATTTGATAACAAAATTCGGTAAAAATTATAATTTAGGCGGAAAATGTTTAAAAATCTTAATTGAAGTCGGGAGTCCAACTCAAAAATCAATTAAAAGTATCTAAATAGATATTTTTTCACAATTCATTGCAAAAATTCGCCAAGAGACATTGCTTTATGACAATTATTGTTTTAAAATTTTAGACAAAACTGACTAAAAGTCAGTACTTTAGCTCAATAATTAAAAGCTTCTAATATGGCTCTTTTACAGCTTAATCATACTTTTTGTGCACTTATTAAATGACCAGGGCATCGAACCGGAACCGAAAACCGGAGAAAAACGAAATTTTGGTCGGAACGAAAGCCGGAGCCGAACCGAAAACAAACACCGTTTTTTTTTTTCGATTCAAGCATACTACTTAACACGATCGTCTTCTCTTTCTTTCTTTTTATCTCCGCTTTCCTCCCTAGCCCGGAAATTAATCATTTGGAACTGAACCGAAAACCAAAAAGCGAAAAAAAAACGTAATTTTTGAAGGAACGAAAATCGGAACTGAACCGATAATATTTTTCTCAATTGAACCGGAACGAAAACCGGAATAAAAAAAATAACTGTAAATGACATTGAGTGGTAATTTTGCCGCCCCTGTAAAGTGACGCTTTCAGACAGTGTCTGAGTTGCCTGAGCGCTAGCTACGGTCCGGGTAATGGAAATTTTAAAAAAGAAAAAAAATTACCAATAGGATTTGGGGGTTTTACGGTAATTAAAAAGCACACATCATGTTTACGTAGATTCTCCCATTCCGCTTTAATTTCTGATTTTACTGTTAGATTCACAGTCACATCAGCTCGTACACGGCTCGGCCTTTGTTCACCAATATTCGGCTTGGAAACTTCCACAACGGCGAAATTGAGGATTGGTAAGGCCATACGAGCCCAACCACCCCAATACACGCTACCATCCTCAGCTTTCCTAGATCAAACATAATAACAACAAAATAAGAAAAAAAGATAATTGAAAATAATACCAAGGACATAATCGACTGACTGCATCTTCAATATCTTGACGAATTTCATCTGAAATAAACAACAACAACAACAAAATTATAAATAAATAAATAATAACGTGTATAATTTAATTTAATTTACATGTTGACTCTAATTGAAATAAATTGAAATTCTTCAATAGATAATCGTGAAGTGTTAGAAATTGTAAATTTAATTTCGGTAACGCTAAACAACCTTCGCCTGAGAAATATGCTGTCGGTACTATATTTTCATCCCAGATAATCTGCTCGGTTGGATATAGGGGCATTTCGTTCAACGCCTCCAATTGAGAGACACGTCGTTCATGTCGTGATATCTATAAAATAATTCCGATTAATTACCAAATTTATCACTAAGTAGATGAATTACTAGAAGTTCCTTTAGGAAAGTTTCATCTAAACGACACCATTCGAAATTCTTCTCCTGTTCCGGCGGCGGTATCAAATTCAAATATGTTGCTATCAATTTTAATTTATCTTGACTGAAATTTCATCAAAATATTTATATAAAAATATTAAAATGCGACGATTTCTGTACCTTAACGAGCCGAAGTGTTTCATTAAAGCTTTTCTGGTGTCCACACTCGCAACATTAGCGAGAGCGAAATTTCTCAAATCTGGAAATTTAGCAAATGCAGCTTTCTGAAAAGGAAACCACCAATTCTACAGATTTGAATCGGATTTATTGATAATATAAACGAATACCTGTAATGATGTGATTTTAGAATAATGGATTTGTGTCATATCGTGATCGGTTAGTGGATCACCGGTTTCATCATTTATTTCAAATCTCGAATAGAATTTCATCATTTCCAATAACTAGGAAAAAAACAATAATTTATTTAAATAATTAACAGAATTAAATGGTTTTTTAATTGTTTACAACTAATTAATTCTATTAGCCTTTTTTTTGGTGTTTTTCAAATAGTTTGAATTAATAAAAGAGTAAAACAAGAACCGGATTTCGTTTGAAATAATTGCTACTTCTACGTCTTGTTCAAATTTTTCATCATCATCATCATCATCATCATCATTGTTGTTGTTGTAGAACAGTGAAGATTTGCACGTATTTTCCTATCATTCATGGTAGTACTTGCGTGCGGACGTACGCTAGTAGTACTACTAGTTCCAATATTTATTCGTCCTCTATAATTTATTGAAAATTTTACAATTTTATCAGCATCCAGCAGGTCTGTTTTTAAATTTATATTGATAATAGATATCTATTGAACAACATATAATTGTTTATCTATAAAAAAACCGTTGTTGTAAATCATGCGAATATTATTTATATAAAGAGAATTTATATTAAACGAACGAACAATAATGCAACAAATTTGTGTCAAATTGATAATTTAATTAGGTGAGTTCTATTTTTAATTATTAGATAATATTGTCAAAAATTTTAAATTTAATTTTATGTGATTAATTACAATTAATATATTGGATGATAAGTAGAAGTTGAAAAACAACTGGCGTCATAATTTTAAACGAAAAATAAAATATAATCAAATATTTTAGTTTTGCATTAATCATTTGCCAATTATTCAAACACGCCCTAAATTTTATTAATTAATACACGTAACAATTATCTTCAATAATAGAATGAAATTAGAACGTGTTATATTTGTGTTAATAACATTGTTATTTATTAATAATGTCGATGGAAGTAGAAATTGTTGTAAAGGCGATAATATTTTACGAAATAAAAAATGTCTAGATGGTACAAAACTTGAAAAACCATGTGAATTTGTCTATTTATTAAATCAAACGGCCGAAATCGATATAATGATTGATCAGCAAGATAATTTAGTAATTAGTGAAGCTTTAATAACACCAGAACAGTAAGTTTTAATTATCTAAAATTATGAATGAAATGAAATTTTAAAGGTAAAATTTGCAGATATTGTGTTGCTAGATTTGAAAATTCGTCAATTGATTCGTATTTAATTTGTGTTGATTCAGATAATACCGAATGGAAATTTTCTGTATATCCAATTTTAGGATTAATATCGTTCGTTTTCATCATATTAACAATAATTGTTTATATACAACTGCCTGATTTGTTAGATTTACAGGTAATTATACGATAATTATAATACAATTTATTTAATAACCAAAAATTTTGGAAATATCTCTGCAATGTAATAATTTCAACTATTAAATTCTCATATAGTCACAATAAGTACAGTATTGGCAAACTTTAATAGAAACATAGGTGCATTGTTGTTTCTAATAGACCTCGCCAGGTATGTATACCGAGCGATTCATGTAAAACGAAAAGTTCTTATGGCAACTCGCGTCATTTGGCGATTCGAGAAATTTTTCAAGGGTTCATAGAGAGGTCCCTGGAGAGCATTTTGGCGAAGTTAGAACTTCGTAGATCATTTGGTAATGCGTTAAAAATCGCTCGTTTCTGACTGATTCGAGTATCCTCCCAACATTGATTTTTTTATTTTTCTCCATTTTCTTCTGGAACAGGTGGACATGCTTGCATTTTTTGCTAGAATGTAACGTAAATCGCGATCTTGTCCAAAGCGAGCGTTTTTTGACCAACTTCCAAATGAGCTACGAAGTTCTAATGCT
>JAZBGW010000570.1:0-23568 GCA_037464815.1 Mylabris variabilis | reverse complement strand
GTCACTAATATTTTAAAGACTAGTTCCTATCCACAAGAAAAATCACCTTTCAGTAAACTACAAATTACTGTCTCAGTCGCTTATTTCATTTGTTTTGTATATAAAAGGGATACTCTAACAGAAAACCATGGAGACTGAGACGGTAACCATAAAATCATCTGTGAAAATGCGCGGTAACTTGCGCGATGGTTGTGTTATATTCGTCTCTTTTCAATTATTAATATTAGACATATGATATATGTAACGAAAATGTATAAAATGAGACAGGTATCTATGTTTAAACTCTCTCGCTTGGGTACAATAACCACTCTCCAAAAAGTTAGTGAATACCACCCTTTGACACTCCAAATCATGAACATAAATTTTGAATGAATCTGAATAAATTTATCTTTAGAAATGAATGCCACAAAAGTCTTCTTAACTATTAAGCCAAGAAAGATTGTAGATTAAAACCGGTCTTACGCGTATAGAAGAAACTGCATACATTATTGTACAACAACACAGATAAAGTTCGTAAACGTTTCCCCTCTGAGATCAAGTTCCGGTCGTAACAAATAGTGAAAACAACATTGATGCGTTGTACTATTATAATATGGTGCTGTCACTTTTGACAACAGTTATATTTAACTATAACTAACTGTTACTATGATTTATCAATAACGTAGAGATAGATAATTCAACTTACGCCCCAAGTTGACGCCATTCAATTTGCTTTTCAGCCCGTGAAAGACGCCTAACGACTGGTAACTGTTGATGATAAACTATAGGTGTTACCATTAATGGTCCTGTTGATAACATTCTAAAATATAAACACAATTAATATAGTAGTGTGTGTGTGTAAGAGTGAGAGGGAGAGGTAGAGTAAATTTTTGTGTTAAAACAGCTTACTTTGGGGGTTGGGCAATTTGGACATGCGATAACGGTCGGGATGATTTTGTTGGCGATGAATGATGACTGAGCGTTTCCGGTGATACGATCACAGCTGAAGGGGATGCTGGCGAGGGTAACAGTGGATCACCACCACCCAGGGCACTGCTACGACTACCACCGCTCACATTTTGGGGTGGTATAGTTGGCCAACTAAACAAACAATGAAGAAAAAGAATTTTTGATAAATTGTTTGAATTTATCGATTATCCGTTTAGAAAGCTGAAATTAATTAGACTTCCCATATTCAAGTCCACAATTGAGAAGGAGAAAAAACTTTTGAACAAAAAAAAGACAGCACTTGTTATATTTAAATACAACACCACAAAGATCTAAAATTATATACGAGTGAAGATAATAGAACTGAAACAGCTGCTGAATACATTTATATTATGGATCATTTTCTTTTAAAAAAGACATCAAAACTGAATGTTGATTAACGTATAAAACTACCTTTGAATGGCCTTCACTTCACTGTGTAAATCAACACCGAGACCCTTACAGTTTAATCTAGACACTACTTTGTTTCAAAGGGTAAACCACAAACTAGATTGAGCAATTATCTTATTGAAACGAATCAAAATCATTTAGGGGGCGAATTATTTCCCGTTTATCATTATGCAAAACAATGTCGAGATACTTTACAGACGAATTATGCATATCCATTTTTATCTTTGTTATAAATTGATTGAACTTGACATTGATGAAAGCAACACCTACAAGCTTATTGTAAAATCTAAACGATTGACCTGGTTTAATCATGTATGAAAATTCTAGTTTGAAATCTCTCTTTTTCCGATATTTAAGATTATTGAACTTTAATACAATTGAATGATTAACGAAGAATGAACGCTTTTAGAAACTATGCGACATTTAAAAAATCCTACAGACTTTCATAATATTTAAAATTCATGAAGTGTTACGGTGGAAAATTATTAAAAGTTTGCACAGAAATGGAGGCAGGTAGTTTTGAAGTTTCATAAAAATCAGATTATTTACATTGGGGAAATCGTGAAATTATTCATAATGTAGCCAAAATGCAAAATAGGCGCTTCTTACTGTATTTATTAAGAATCAACCTACATTTATGAAGTAGAGCGAGAAAATTGATGGAAAAACTATTTATAATAGGCAATATTTTGAATTTGTTACAACTTTAAAGCTCCTACTGTAAACGCAACCCATTAATTTACCAAACGAACATCCCCGAGTTGCAGCTCCCTATTAATCCCCCAGGATGCAGGTAATAGTCGCTATAAATTATAAACGAACGCATAAAAGTTTCCCTATTCCATTTTGGGCAATATTCATTCCTGTGCATTAAACAAATTATTTCGACTTATATACATGCTCACCTCTCAGGTTCGGCTTTACCGTGCCCAGGAGCTGTCGGTGTGGCGGTTGTGTCCAAATCAGCTGCTGATGTTGTTGCCATCTCTTCAATATCCGAATCTATCCCCTTATCCAGGTCCATATAGAACGAATCCCTGGAATCGCTGGAGCCGCGTCGTAATTTCAAACTTAAATCCGGTGAACTATCGTCCATGATTGTTTTTTCTGGTTTTATTCGTTTTCTCTTCTTACATTTCCGGAGATTGTATTCCACCGGAACCCATAACTATACTCCGTTCAGCTTATAAATAAGATTTTTGTGTTTTTATTGTGAGAGTTAATCGTTATTTTTGAACTTACTTTGTTCTTGATTCTAAAAGCATTCTTCGTTAGAAAAAAAATCTCAATTCGTCTTTAATACGACGACGGCTTCTACGTTAACGCCTTCTAGCACTCCGTTCCACAAACTGATGTGCGTTCGGTTCCCTTTCATGTTAAAGTTGCGGCAAACGGCGACGCGAGTCAACGACATAGCGATACATCCTGCGTAGAGTAGGGGGTGTGTAGTGTATACGCCAATAGGGCAGTCTACTAAGGGTGCATTCGTATATACAACACATACAGAGATGAAAATCTAAATGTACTCGATTCGTGTGAAACTCTAATTAATTGGCGAGCAATTCGAAAAATATTTCACATATTTATAAGAGGGTGTGTAGAGATTATTTTAACAAAATTACAACCTCGTGGCTCGTTTTGAAGTTGGTCAAAAATCGCTCGTTTCTAACGGTGTCGCGTTTTTCAAAAACGCGTTATACACGTTAAACGACCTAGAATAACTGGGGGATCCACCTAACATCGTTTTTTTTTGTTTTGTTTTATTCCAGAGCGGGAGAAAAAGTTTTGCATTTTTTCTAGAATGCAATTGACAAAAACGAAAAAAATCAATATTGGGAGGGTCTTCAAGCCATTCTTAGTTGTTTTACGTGTTTAGCTCGTTTTTCAAAATCACAACCTTATTCAAAACGAGCGTTTTTTGACCAACTTCCAAATGAGCTACGAGGTTCTTATTTTACTAAAAGGGTCTCCAGATACCACCCTACAAATCCTTGAAATATTTTTCGAATCAGTCGCCAAATAATGGGAGTTGCCACAAGAGCTTTTCGTTTTAGGTGAATCACCGGTCTCCGAAAAATGCTAACATTTAATAGTCGATTGCTTGTTTTCGGAGATTTTGAAATGCGTATACAGCATTAGGAACAGTATTTCAAGAAGCATTTAAAGACTGTTTTGGAAAGTTTTGATGAAGTGCTGAATTACACAGGAAAATCTCGAAGCATTTTTTTATTTTTCCCCATAACTTACAAGTAATCCATGATTGTGATGATTTTTGATATATAGGTAGTTCATTCTATTCTAAAGGATGCGTGTTTTGTCGTTCCTCTCATACTCAAGATTAAGGGGGGTTGAAGTTACTCTTGCAAAATCAGTTTTTTCAATTATCTCTAGAACGGCTGAATATTTTTTAGTCGTTCAAAAACTAGATGATAGAGATCCACTAGACCTACTAAAAAATGAAAACCACGTTTTCATCCCTTGTTGGGAGTTTTATACGATTATACCACGCTGGTGCTCTAAATGTAACCAATCCCTATGAAATTCCTATTAGTTGGTGGGCGGTTCGAAAAATATTTCAAGTACTAATAGAAGACTTCCTTGAGAACATTTTAGCAAAATTAGAACCTCGTAGATCATTTGGAAGTTGCTCAAAAAAGGTCGCGATTTTCAAAAACGAGTCATACACGTTAAACAACTTGCAATTATAGTAACCAAGGTTCCTCCCAAAATTGATTTTTCGTTTTTTCCATTTTATTCTGAAACGGCAGAAAATGTTTGCATTTTTTCTAGAATAACATGGAGAAAAACAAAAAAAAATCAATATTGGGAGTGTCTTCGAGTCATTCTTATTCGTTTTGCGTGTTTATCTCGTTTTTGAAAATGACGATATCATCAGAAACGAACGTTTTTTAACCAACTTCCAAATGAGCTGAAAAGTTTTAATTTGGCTAAAATGATCTCTAGACACCCTCTTATAAATTCCCAAAGTATTATTCGAATCGCCAACCAACTAATAGGAGTTTCACACGAATTGGGTACATTTAAATTTTCATCTCTGTATAAACGTGATCGTTTTTCTATCGATTTTCATTGGGTGCGAAACCACCCGTATTTCTACGAGCTGTAGTAAACAACTCTCATTCATCCCTTATAGTGGACGATTACCACTACAAACAAGGATAGTGGTTTGTTACTATCTATCCGGTATCAAATTCAATGTACACAAATTCACACCCTCGTATACAAGCAAATAGACGTTAATTAATGTGTAACTATGGAAATCTAAACTTGGTTTAAGCCAGATACGGAAGTCTTCTGCTTATTAAAACTTTATTATCATTAACAATACATAAGCCTATTTAGTTATAAAACTTATAAATTATCATCACCTAAACGCCTAATGTTTACCGATTTCAAATAATACAATAAACGTGTGTAGTTCGCTCGCAGAAATAGTGAAAAATGACTTATAAGTCAAATTATTTGACAATAATGCTTAACCAAGAAACTTGTAACTACTAACAATAGCGATGAATTAAATTACAGCGCTGCTAGATGCGGAAAAAGACTTTTTTCCGGTATATGGGCTAGTCAAGAGTTGGTATTGTTAATATTAACAATAGACAAATAATTTGACTTGTAAGTGATTTTACACTATTTCTGCGAGCGAACTATATATCTTTCAACAATTATTATGTACAAATTTAAAGAAAATTCTTAAAATAGATGATCATTGTTAATATTTTGTTGTGATTAAAAATTATTTTTTAGCCAAACAACCCTGCCAGAGTAGTCCACCACAAGCCATAGAAATAATAAAATAAACAATCACAGCTATAATACAACCAATAATAACGTATAATTTAACATTCTTCCAGAACATAGAACGGGCCAAATTGCGGCTAGTTTTCCGAAATGTGATCGACTTAAATTTCGATATAATCAATAAACGGTAAATTGAATAAATTAAAAATAATTACCCCACTGTTTAGATTTTCGGCTTTATTTACCAATAATTCAAGTCGCTCGCCTCTCATCGCCACATTATCTAAAATTAAAGCAAAATTATTCGATCGGTATATTAGTAGATACTGGCGGTCAAAAAAAGAGACCGAACATTGAGAAAAATATCACATTTGTGTGTCAGGCTATTTCTCGCAAGAAGTGTTAAAGCGAGTTTTCACCAGTAATCCGATACCTATCTTCTGATTGAATCTCTTCTCAAATTCTCACCTGTTAAGATCCTGGTATATTGTGCCTGTTTTACATAGCCGCACAAGAAGTGGTCTCTTTTTTATGACCGCCAGTGTACTACTTTTTCAGTAATTGATTTGAGGGAAAAGGATTCTTATGCGAGGGAGCCAAAAAATGCCTTAAATGGGGCCCTGCTCTCTCTAGCTTCGATCCTGTTACTATAGTAAGTATAGTTTACCGATATTTTTAACCATAATGTTCTTAAGTTCATCCAATTCCCCGTGGACTTTCGAAATCGTATCGACATCTTTGGATTCTGAATAATGTTTCATTTCATTGGCTAATACACGTGAAAAATCCGTATTCATTGCATAGGCGATTGCTGTTGTTGCTGTGTCTGCATATAAAGATTGGAAACGACGTTTGATCTCGTTAAGAAATAGAAAAGCTCTTGAACGCTCGAATTCCTTTAAAACAATATAAATTAATATCGAAATTATATCGATAAAAATCGTTTAATTACATCATCTGTAATACACATATAGATGATACCATTCTCACTAACATAATGAAACAAATAATTTCCATGCGAATATGTGAGTTTATCATTATGTGGTGGTATTTTCCCAATAATTTGTTCAGTGACTTCAGCAAAATTTCCAGCACAGGAGGCGTACCGGGCAAGGACTGTATTACCCCTAGAGACAACGCTGTACAAGATAGGCATCTGTTAACAATAAAAAAACATTCCTCTTTCATTATAAACAATTACAACAACAAAAAACATAATTATTATTATTGGAAAAATTAAGAAAAACTAACCTTAAAATGTTCGCATTCACTCCACAAGTTATTGGATGATTTATGATAATTACACTGCTTTTATTTTATGAAAATCTACTGGAAAATTGATGGAAAATAAATTGTAGCGATTATTTATTTATCAATAACTATGTGACATTAATCATTAATAATAACAATGGAGACGACGTCATTTGCAACGTTGTCAAATATTTGAAGAACTTGAGTAGATTTTACAGAAGACGTCAAATCAGTGGCGGGCCTAATATTTTTATGCACAAAGCAATGATTTATTTTCAAGTTGGTTATATTCTTTCTATTTGCAGAATGTTTAAAGTGATAATATTATCTTTCAATCTCAGTATTTTTGTTTTATGTAGTAAAATCTTCGCAATTCTCAAATTAAATCTTGAATTCATAACGAAAAATTCAGATCAATTATTGGAAACAACCCTGCTTTCGTGAGAGATTTATAGTTGGATTCGTTTCTAAATTTTCTCATTATAAGCTTTCATTCTGATAAAATACTTCATGATGATTATTAATTGAAATTTTTTATAGAATTGATTTATTCTATATATATTTACAATGGATTAAAAGTCGGTAGATATATTGAAATATAGATACGCGTGGCAATGTTGACCAGCTGTCAACTTGACGTTAGATTACTACTAGATCTAGTATATGTATGGATAGCGCTTTCCTTAGTTTCGCCTAGCATGCTAGTCGTTTGGGCAACACAGATTTAAATAAATTAATAGAAATAATATTGACGGTAGATTACTTAAATGGCGACCAATACATGTATCGTTTAATGCTACTAACAAAAATGCTAATACTTCTTTTGCTTAAAGTAAAATAACACTGTTATTTCTAGAGCCTATATCAAAATATCCTAAATAGAGATTACCGTTCCACTGTATGTATTTTTTAAGACTCAGTAATAGTGATGTGAGTATGTAAAATACAATGGTATAATACAGTCGTATAAAACGTAAAATACCGTATGTATTAAAGGTTTAGTACCTAGTTTAAGACGGCATTGAACATTTCGGGCTACATTTTACCGCTTTGACCGTACGAAATTAAGGTTATTTAATTTTTCAATAAAGTATTTAGTTGTGTTTTTTATATATATATTTTGTGTATTTGTTTATGTTTATTTGTTAGTTTTTTTGTCTTTTTTGGTTTATTTCAGAATTTATTGCTTTTTTTTAAGATTTTAATAATTTTGCTTGTTATATTAAAATAATATAAAATGAGCTTTATTTGTAATTTTTTTCATTGATAAGCTGAAATATCAACAAGTTATTCCTTTCTGTATGTGTCTGATCACTGATCACTAATCAGACACATATAACATGATCAGTAATCTGCTAACACTGAATGTATAATGTGATATGTAATGCAGTGTTTGCTTCCGCCATTTTTTAAAATAAAATACGGCTAAAATACCATTATAATACGGTATAATATACACCGTATTGTACAGAAAATCAAATACCGTAAATTAACATCACTACTCAGTAAAAATAATATTAAAGGAGTAATGATAGAAATTTTGGTTGCATATGCATGGTTGACTCACGATTACGAGATAAAGCGCTATCCGTAGATATACTAGATTTGTGACTAGAAGCGCATGTGTGGATAGACGCGCTAAATTTAAAACTTTAAAAATTCTACAGAATGTCCCATTCAAAACTAATCATGATCAGAAATAAAATTGATGAAAATAGTAATCAAGTAGTCGAAGTCAATTTTTTGACAGATCTAAAATTCTGTACATTTAATGGCTCATATAATGAAATTTCTAATAAATTTATTGTTATTTAATAGACAAATTTTTAAAAATCTTATAAACGATGTAATCAATAGTTATTTATTAAAACAACAAAACAAAATAACAATACAATCAAATGGAATGTTATATAAGATTGATTCATACAATTCATACATGTTTGACTTAAACAATCGAAATTTGGAATATTTAGCACTTGATGGAATTCACGATAAAATATTTTTGCCAAAATTTGAACACAATAAATATAATGATTGTATCATAAAGGATTCAACGTATTTACTCTCAAAGAAAACAAATAATAGTAACAATGTCTATTATAATAACGAACATATCAATAAGAATTTAAATACAATCTTGAAATCGCAGGAATTATTGATAAAAGATCTACAGTTAATTATAACAAAATTGGAAACAATTAATACAGATTTAGATTCAACTGAATTGGATGATATTAAAAAAAAATTGACGGCTTGTACGCAAATGTTAAAATCAAATTTAATTAAAGACAAAAATATTGAAGATATCATCGATGAAGAAGTAACGGATTGTCGATTTAAACGACAGGATTCAATTGAATTCATTGACGAGATCGGACGGTATTTGAAACAAATTGATTCTTTTTCAAAACAACAACAACCGAAACAACAACAACAAACATCAGCGTATTTTGATCTACGAGAGAAATTTGTTAAGAAAGACAAAAATAAAAATAAAACTGAATCCGTCGATAAAGCATTGGAGGTAGAAAACAAGAATAACGAAGAGAAATTTGTTGAGAAGAACAGAAAGAACGAAAGTACAGACTTAAAGTCCGATAATAATGAAGCTAAATCAGCAATGAAGTTAGCAAAAATCAATAAGACTACCAATGAAAATTCTTTAGAGATAAAAAGAAAACCAATTGATATCTACAAAGATACTGTAACGCAACACGTAAATGAACATGAAATTAAACAGAATGCAACTAAATTAACGGATAAGATCAAACTGAATGGTGGCGACATATTGAAGAGAATATTTAATGATAGGAAAATGAAAAAATTGGAAAACCGTGAAGAGAACAATAAGAATCTTCCACAAACAAATAAACCACCAACAGAAATTGTACCGATGACAACAAATTCAGAAACAGATGAAATCATCCCACCTTTTGAGAAATTGAAGATTTTAGAGATGAGAATTCAACAAAAAATTCCTGGAGAAAACAAGAAAAGACTTCAATTAATCGAGCAACGAAACGATTCCCAATTATCAGACTTGGATAAGGAATTTGTTAAGAAATTAGACCAGACAATGCTATTTGAGAGATGTTGTGATGATTTAGTTAAAATGTTACAAATTTATTTTAATCAAACTAAGAGACGGTCATCTAAAGAGCTAGTTGCGACATTTAATAGACAAGAAATTGAGAATATTTGTAGAAATATCAATATAAAAGATAGCGAGTTAAAAATAATTATCCAAGAATATTGTAAAAATATTGATTTATGGTGGCAAAGACGGTGCGATCATCAGAACACTTGTAAATTATTAGAAATCAATGATGAACAGTTTGAAAAATCTGAAAAAGAAATCAATAATAAACTTGCAGTAATAGAAAAACGATCAAATTTGAACAGTTTAGCAAATGTAACGCCAATACAATCTGCAATTGTTCAAATCGACCCTAATAGAAATCAAATAAAACAAGCTGTTGATAATTTAAGTCAGCAAGAAAAACGGAATCAAGAGAAACTTCCAATATTATCTGATAAAGTTAAGGTGGATACAAAAAATGTTTCAAAGGCAAAACAAATTGTAAAAGTTACTGAAACTGAAAACCGTGTAAAAGATGAAGTGGGCAAAGAAGTTGGGATCAATTATAAAAAAGCCAATAAACAGAGCCTTTCAATGCCGAATATTGATGCGAAAAGAGAGAAAATTGTAAATACAAATAGTTCCGTCAATAAAGCAGCCAATTTTAATAAAAAGGAGCTAGTGTCTTCATCGACTAATACGTCGCTGAATATTATGCAGAACCAAACTAAGATTAACACAGAAAAGGTTCCAAATGTAAAACAAGTTGCAAAAATTACTGAAAATCGTGTAAAACATGAAGACATCAAAGAAGTTGGAAGTCATAAAAAAGCCCATCAACGGAGCTTATCAGTACCATTAAATACAACGAATATTGATGCAAAGAAAGAGAAAATTGAAAATACAAATAAAGTATTAAATTTTAATAAAAAGAAGCTAGTGTCTTCATCGACTAACACACCGTATAATATTATGCCGGACCAAACTAAGATTAACACAGAAAATGTTCCAAATGTAAAACAAGTTGTAAAAGCTACTGAAACTGAAAAGCGTGTACAACATGAAGACAGCAAAGAAGTTGGTACAAGTCATAAAAGAACCCATCAACGGAGCTTATCAGTACCATTAAATACAACGAATATTGATGCAAAAAAAGAGAAAATTGATAATACAAATAAAGTATTAAATCTTAATAAAAAGAAGCTAGTGTCTTCATCGACTAATACACCGTTTAATATTATGCCGGATCAAACTAAGATTAACACAGAAAATGTTCCAAATGTAAAACAAGTTGCAAAAGCTGCTGAAACTGAAAAGCGTGTAAAACATGAAGACATCAAAGAAGTTGCAACAAGTCATAAAAAAGCCCATCAACGGAGCTTTTCATTACCGCCAAATATACGGAATCTAGATGCGAAGAAAGAGAAAATTGAAAATACAAATAAAGCAGTAAATTTGAATAAAAAGGAGCTAGTGTCTTCATCGACCAATACACCGTTTAATATTCTGCCGGACCAAACTAACATTAACGTAGAAAATGTTCCAAATGTAAAACAAGTTGTAAAAGCTACTGAAACTGAAAAGCCTGTAAAACATGAAGACAGCAAAGAAGTCGGTACAAGTCATAAAAGAGCCCATCAACGGAGCTTATCAGTACCATTAAACGCAGCGAATATAGATGCGAAAAAGGAGAAATTTGAAAATACAAATAGTTCCCTTGATAAAGCAGCAAATTTTAAGAAAAAGGGGCTGGTGTCTTCATCGACTAATACGTCGTTTAATGTTATGCCGGACCAAACTAAAATTAACACAGAAAATGTCTCAAATGTAAAACAAGTTGCAAAAATTACTGAAACTGCAAACCGTGTAAAAGATGAAGAAGGCAAAGAGATTGGAGTAAATTATAAAATAGCCAAACAGCGAACCTTCTCACGAGCATCGAAAGAAACAAATATTAGTACAGAAAATATTTTAAATAGAAAATCAACAGTGAAAGTTACTGAAACTGAAAACCGTGTTAAACATGAAATGGGCGAAGTAGTTGGAACAAATTATAACAAAATCGAACCACAGAGCGTTTCAATACCATCAAAGACAGTGAATATTGATTTGAAAAATAAGACAATTGAAAATATAGATAGTTCCGTTAATATTAACGAAAATAAAGCAGAAAATGTAATCGATAAAGAGCTAGTGGCTTCATCTATTAATATTCCTTTTAAAGTTATACCGAATCAAACTAATATTAACATAGATAATGTTTCAAATGTAAAACAAGTTGCAAAAATTACTGAAACTGAAAACCGTGAAAAAAATGAAAAAGGCAAAGGGATTGGAGCAAATTATAAAATAGCCGATCAGCATAGCTTTTCAATATCATCAAATACACCGAATATTATTACGAAAAATGAGAAAATTGAAAATATAAGCAATATCAACGAAAATAAAGAAGCAAATTTTATTGACAAAGAACTAGTGTCTTCATCCATTAATAAAATTCCATTTAAAATTACACCGAACCAAATAACGATTGAAAATCGAGAAACAGATAAAAAATCCAATCAACAAAATATCTTAACAGCATCAAACGAACCAAATGTTTTAAATACGAAATCAACGGTAGAAATTACTGATAGTGAAAATAGAGTAAAAGAATTTGGATTAAATGAGGATATTGAAAATATGAATAATTCCGTTAATATCAACGAAAATAAAGCAGAAAGATTTATTAAAAAAGAATTAATATCACCATCTATTAATATTCCATTTAAAATTATACCGAACCAACTTGGGCCTCAAATCAATAAAGAAACAGGAAAAATATCGATGGCAAAGAAACTAGGCGTTTCACGGATACCAGTTCGAATTACAGCCACAAAAACGAATAAAACAGACATAAAAAAACCTAACAGTAATGATAAGATCAACGGAGATTTTACAAAATCCTATTCTACAACTGCCCAAAAAGAACCTCCTAAGAATTTACAAGTTAATTTCAAGAAACAAAAATTACCAAAAATGAAATTACCACTAGCTAATTATCTATCACAAAATTCATCTACATTGGTCATTGAGGAGAAACTGACTCCATTAAACGTAATCCGATCACGAACCCATTATGAGAAAACAATGCAAGATAACAAACAACGTGAGACGAAATCTGCGATTATGAGAATACAAAATAATCGTAAAACGGAAGAAACAATCAATATAAATATTGATAAAACAAAGAAATAAAGACGATTTTGTTCAGATTTCCTCCCATTTATTGTCTTAAAAAAATTGCTAATATTTAAAAATATATGAAAAAATAAGGCACATCTACAAATTAAAATATTAGATAATTACGAATTTTGTACAAGTGGACGTCGAAAAAGTAATACGTGCGGCTCAGGACTATGTAGCATATAGTGTACCCAATTGGGGCTCTGTTGTACGCCTAAATTACGCCATTCTGTTTCTGTCATTAAATGTTGTTTCGGTACTAATTTCGCTAAATCTGGCGGTAATATTACATGTCGATATTCGTATTGATCATCACTGTATTTTTCAGAATATAAAATATTCTCCACCGGCATCTAGAAATATTAAAAGGACAAAACATAACCTCAATTTTTATCAATAAAACGAATTTGATCAAATTAAATAAAAATTTAATTACCTTAAATTATGAATGATTGTTGGTTGTTGTTAATAATGTGTTTTTATTAATAAAATAAATTGATTTTGTTGATTTTTCGTTGTAATTTACGAAAATTTTGTAAATTCGCCATAACCTAACTTTATTGAGACTTGGAGAAAATTTCAACGATATTACACTTAACAAGGATAACTAAATCACGTATTTTTGTCTGTGTGAAAGTCAAATCCATGGAGGTATAACCTTAGACCATACCATTGTAAGAATTTACACAAATTTATAGCCCTATAATTTTATAAGGGGTTGTAAGGGGTGGTTGATTATATATCATTTCAAAGATCTTTTAAAGGCCATATAATTGGAATTTAAAAAAATAATGCACGTAGTCAAAATTTATCGTTTAAGATACAGCCCCTATAAGCTGCTTATAGGGTAGGTATTTTAAATACAAAAAAGTCCTCGGACAAGTAACTTTTATTTTTTAATTTTCTATCAGCAGAAGAATTTTCACGTTGATAGAAAAGTGCAAAACATCATAAAAAAGTGCATATATAGTCATCTAGAAGTTTAACCCCTAACAAGGGATGAACACGTAATGTTCATTTTTTGGGAGCCCTAGTTAATCCCTATTATTTAGTTTTTGAATCACCAAAAAATGTTTAGCTATTCCAGAGAGATTTGGAAAAAAACTGATTTTGCAGGGATAACTTCAACCCCAAACATCTGCCTTAAAATTGAGTATGGGCACGAACGACAAAATATATGCATCCCTTAGAATAGAATGAACTACCTCTATACCAAAAATCATCAAAATCGGAAGTTTCAACCTCGAGTGGTTTACTTGTAAGACTCATCTTTTTCTTACATTAGACGCGCGCCAAAACACAAATTGAAGGACAAACTACGATAAACAGTTAGTTGAAAAGAGTAAGATAAACTGTCGAGGTCATCTAAAACTTGCCACAACCTATTCCAATAGGAAACTTAGCAGATTATCAATCTATGTAAATATAATATTTTTGCAAACATTTGAAAAATTCAGATTGAGGTTATAAACATAAACTAATACGAAATTAATTGAAAGTTAAAGAAAAACAGTATTGTTCTAATGTTGTATCGATTATTTGGTTAAATATTACCGTATTTAATAGTTCGGTATATACCTATTTAATTTAGCTTTATTGATTTAAGAGTTATTTTAGTTTTCAGTTAGAATTTATAATAAATTACCTTATAATTTTCTTCATTTTTAATTTCCTTTGTTACTGCCGTTTTTTTGTCTTTTTATTATTTACTAATTAAGTAATCTATAAAGATTTAACACAATTGCTAATAAGTAATAAGTTGAGTCACGCGTTTCGACAAACAACATTGAAGCATAGGGAATTAGCTATCCTTGTTAAGTATAACATCTTCAGAAAATTTGACGTGTAAACATAACCTATAATTGTCGGATGTTCAACAAATATCATGAATTCTGAAGAAAATCATTTATTAAAATTGTTATTCCCCGATGGTTATCCAAGTAATTGCATTATTTTCGCTGAACAATTTGAATTTTTGGCATTATTTCTTGATTTTAATTGATTTCAGCCGATTGGGATTATAACCTCAATTTCCGTGATTATCTAACCAAATTAGGCAAATACAAATTTGAGGATTTAGTTAAAGAACCGCACCGTTTACAAGATGAAAAATCTTCAATATTAGAACAGACTCAAGAATTAGCAATATCGAATTATAAAACATTTATAGAAACAGGACAATGTTCACGAGATCTGTTTACCCAATTCAATACAATTGAAACGAAATTAGATGAATTATTGGGGAATATACCGAAATTTGAGGAGAAATGTGAACGTTTCGGCATCGAAACGAACGAAATATCAAATCTACGCCGTTTAAATTCGCTGACATTAACCAGAAATGCACAATTATTGGAGATTTTAGAATTGCCACAATTGATGAATTCGTTCATCAACGATGGATTGTACGAAGACGCCTTGGAACTAGCGAGTTATGTGCGCAAATTATACAATAAACACCCCGAAATACCGATTTTTAAAGTAATTACCATCATTTAGTTAAAGTTGTTTATTTACGCTTGTTATTTCAGAGTATTATGGCTGATGTTGATAAGGCTTGGCTATTAATGTTGCACCAATTATTGTCGCAATTACGTCAAGATATATCTCTACCGAAATGTTTACAAATCGTTAGTCATTTGAGACGAATGGAAGTCTTCACTGAGACTGAATTACGATTAAAATTTCTACAAACAAGAAATGCTTGGCTGCAATCGTGCCTCAATGGAATCCCTAAAGACGATGGTAGATATTTTCACGATTTCTCTTTTGAAAATTCTTAATATACCGGAATTTCAGTTAATTATCATTTGAACAAAACCGTTGAAATAACCAGAGTTAATCTTTTCAATATAATCACACAATATCGTGCGATTTTCAATGATGATGAACACAGTCCTTTGGCTTCTTATCGTAGCCAACAAATCAACCAAAATGTGATATTTTTCACATGGATTCGCGATAAAATCAACGAATTCTTACACACACTACAAAACGATTTGGATCGTGGTGTATCATCAATAGATTCGATTCTAGCCCAATGTATGTATTTCGGTGTATCATTCAGTAAAGTTGGTTGTGATTTTCGATCAATGTTAATACCGATATTCACCGAGAAGATCGGACGTAATTTCCAACTGTGCGTGAAGAGAGCTATGGAGAATTTCGAAAAGAATATGGAATGTTTCACGTTGATCAATAAAAATCACCCGAATGTTCCATGGCGATCGAGAAACGATGATCCACTACAACCGCCCGATACTCTATTAGAATTCTATCCGTTAGCCGAATTCTTAAATAATATCCTAACTGGATTGAATGAATTGAAATTGTGTGCACCGATTGCTGTAGTGAATGTTGTGGTAACAACATTACAAGAATCGTTGATTTTCATCGCTAGATCGATCCTAATTCTGTACGGACAAGAACAACAAGCGTTCACGTCGAATTCTAAGGATGCTTTTACACGATTGTGTATGTGTTTTGCTGATGATCTAGTGCCGTATTTACAAAAATGTGTGCATATTGTTTTCCCGCCGAGTAATATTGCCACAAATCTCGGTATCAATATACAGAATTTACAAGAGAAAAAGGTCACGTTTCTAGACCGTTCTGTGATCATACAACCAATCCAGCATCTACTACCGGTTAAAATGAAACCAATTCTAAATATTGTCGATAAACAAGAAAATATTGAAGTTATAAATGATGATGTTCAGGAAATAAAAGAGAATTCAAATTAGATTTGTTTTTTTATTCACATATATTTCACACTGTAATTAAACAATTACAACAAGAAAATGATCATGATACATTCATTAGAAGATTTTAAATTTGATTTGTTACAATTCCTGTCGAATCCGCGTTCGTTATTGAATTACCACGAGAGGACGAACAGGCCCCATCTTCCTCTAGAAGAGTACCCATTGTTGCCCTATTAATTTAAAAATAAAGACACAATTTTTAATCAGTGTTATTATTCGAATCGGGTGTAAGCTAAACTATTTCCATCTATAGTAGATCTGTTGTTAATGTACCTGTAATCTTAAATGCAATTAACGTTTCTAGATGTAGAAAATTTATAAATCGTAAAAGAATTATGTGAGTAATTATAATAAGCATAGACCGGATTTTGGTGCGCTGACGTCACAGTCCGAACTATCTAACAGTTGAGCGATGCCGGTATAGGCGGCAGTAAATTTATTAGCTTACTATGTTAGTATGGATAGCATCTCAAGCCATGGTCGCACCAAAATCCGGCCTCTGGCCATAAGCTTAGAAACGGTTGAATTCTTGCGTGTGCGTGTTGAGAGTTGGGTAAGTGTTGAAAATCGAGATTGTCGAACAGTGGCGGACAGGCAAACTTTCAACCCGGGCAATTACTATGAAAATCGGTCTTTGTTATAGCCTGGCAAATTTTCCAAGGGAATGACTAAAGTAATAAAGTCTATTTAACCATCAGGCCTGGACTGGACAAGGCGGATTAGGCTTACCAACTGTCCCGGATTTTCCGGGACGTCCCGATTCTAGGACTTTTTTCAATCGTCCCGTTTGAAGTCCTTGTGGGACGCCATTTGTTCCGGAAACCAACAAGAACCTCATATAACAAAACTTGACAGAAATGATTCTAGACTTTTCGATATAGGTAATACGGGAATAGAAACATTATCCCTTCTATCAAATTTTTGATCAAATCAGATGCTCATGTGTATTAATTGTTAGAACGCGAACTTTTAGGGCTTTATAGGGTAATCCCTAGGGAACATTTTAGGAAAATTAGAACCTTGTAACTCATTTGGAAGTTGATCAAAAAGGGCACCTTTTGGATAAGTTCGCAATTTTCAAAAACGAATTAAACACGCAAAACTACTTACAATTAGAATTGGCTCGAGGATCCTCCCACCATTGATTCTTTTCGTTTTTCCCCATTGCATTCTATAAAAAATGCGAAACATTCCCACCCAATGTTGAGAGGATCCTCGAGTCATTCTAGGTCGTTTTGTGTGTTTAGTTCGTTTTTGTTCGTTGTTCAAAACAAGCGCGTTTTGACAAACTTCCAAATGAGCTACGAGATCCTAATTCTGCTAAAATGATCTCTAGATATCGCTGGCCAAATAATGGGAGTTTCCATAAGAACCTATCGTTCTAGATGAATCACCCGGTATAAATGTTCTTAGGTGTCCCGCACATAAATGCCGGGTCCCGCGCTTTTATCTAGGAAATCCCGGAAATTGGCTTTTTTTAGTTGGCAAGCCTAGGGCGGATAGGTGGAAATTTCCGCCGGGACCAACTGTTTTTAGGGGGACTACGCAGTGGCGGCACTAACATCAAATTTTAGGCTGGGTCATTAAGTGGGCCAACTTAATTTTCGATGGGTAGCTCATTTAACAAAAACACATTCAGATTTTAAAAAAAAATGACTTGGTATCTGTGTCCATAAAAGGGCGGATTGAAGGTCATTTGGCGCGATCTACAACGCACAAAATGCACCATTGGCGTAGTTATTCTTCATTTCTGCACCTATCCGTTAGAAATGAACGTTATTCACGTGTATCTCGTTGCGCATGCCAATTCACAAAAATTAGATACTTTAACCTAAATTTTTCGCTTCTATTTATCCATTCTTTCTATTTTAATTTGCATGTTATTCTTTTATCTTAATAATTCTTCATTTATTCACCATTAACAAATATCTTCCGAATCCTTTCCTGGTGAGAATATGTCCGCCTCTCCGTGGTCTCACTAGATATTTCAATACAAATCCGCGTATAGAAATGACCAAATAGATATATCCGTGTTTTTATTAAACTTGAGTTAATTTTTGAATATTATAGAAATTCCTATTTTTATCTCACGATTCAGTCTAACAAATAATTTATATTAGATATAAAATTCTAAATTTACTCTAATTCTTTCGGTTTTTAATTAATTTTAATTTTAATACATGCATTTGTATAAATTGATAAGAAAAGATACGTAGAAGATAAACAAAAAATGTGTTCATAATTTTAACGTTTTTTTTTTGAATTTTATTTTTGTCAAAAATTGTTTTTCTTTTAAATTTTTCCACGGGAGTATCATTAGTTTGCAGTCCCTCCCTGACGAGCCGCTCTACTGCTTGTCTACTTTCGGACACTATAAAGAAAAACGTTTCACGCCGAAAGACAGACCATGCTGGTACAACGGCTGCGCCCAATACGCTCTATACGAATTTGTCAGGAGACTAGATTTGCATTGCTCCTTCTATGGAGCAGATATCCGCCCTTTAATGATCATATAAATATTGTGGTATGCATTTTAGAAAAACATTTTTCATACAAACTTTTAGAGCTTCTTTTCTGGTGGGCACATGGCTGGACACAGGCTTTTCAGGGGGGGGCACAGGCCCACCCTGCCCCACCTGTAGTTACGACACTGGGGCTACGCAATTAAAAGAAATTGTCGTAATTTATGTTTATTTAAAATGTAGGCGATATACATGAGGATAATGAGCCATTAGAAGTTCTAATTAATGGAAGTTCTAAATATTTTGATTGGATTTTTCGTCTGAACTATCTGTAGAAGATATTTTTGTTGTTTTAACAACCCCCGTTATATGGGGTAGTACCACTTTTTTATTTTGAATTGAACGGCATTTTTTTATTGCATTTTGAATTCTAAGATTAAATCAACGGGGGCTTTGATTGTATAACTTGTAGTCCAGCATTAACAGTTTTTCGGTTATTTTGACTTTTAGTGAAATTTTAAATTTAATATAGTTAATGTGAATATGGTTCAATACATTTAGGAAATTGACTTGAAGTGACCTTTTTTAATAATTCAATGCCAAATTTGTCGAAACGTCGCGATTTTGGAGCAAGTATCAGAAGTGTCACAATTTTACATTTTTTGATTCAAAAAGAAATTCAATTAAAATTGAAGAGTTCTGTTAAAGAATCCACTAAACTTAACTAAGGTAAATCCCCTACTTTTGACAACTCGATAACAAAATTTGTTAAAAATTATAATTTAGGCGGAATGGAAAGTCGAGAGTCTGCATCAAAAAATCGATTAAAATATCCAAACCGATTTTTTTTGCAAAAATTTGCTATAAATCAGTGCCCTAAACAACTATTTCTTAAAGTCAAAAATTTAGCTCAGTAATAGATTCACATTTTTTAAATAGTCTGCTTCACAGCTTATTTGTCGTAATTTTGGCGTTCTTGTAAAGTGCCGCTTTCAGGTAGTGCCTGAGCTGTCTGAGCGTTAGAGATGGCCCTGTCTTTAAAGGCACTCATATGCATTGTTCATCCTCAAGATACATACATTACATAAATAATAAGTTGCATAACAAAAACCAACAAAATTAAGTAGTCAAAAAGCACTTTTTTGGATGCGTTAGCATGCGGTTGACCGGCCGCCCTGTCCGCTACTGTTGCCGTACTTATTGGTTTTAAGGGCCCGCAGTAGACAACTCTCAATTCAGTGTGCTAATTATCGTTATCTCGCTTGTTTTTTTTAACATATTGGAAAACGTAAATGTTTGTTAGAAAAAGCATCTTAAGCTGCATCTATTGATGTTTTTTTTTCAGGACAATTTTTATAAAATTCTGAATAGCAGAGGAAAATCTTGAAACGTGTTTTTTTCCAATCATACCGGGTTCTAACTTACAATTATGGTAGTTTTCCGGAAAATGAAGCAAAACCAAAGCGTTTTCATTCATGGATTTTTTGCACAAAAGTTAGAAAACTTTCATCAACATTTTGAATTTTCCAAAATTGGTTTCTCCGGTATGTCATGAGATTTCCCCATGGATAACCTTCAAATAAGGTTTCGTGCGATTTTTTATCTTTAAAATTGTACAAAAAATCGTAAGGTTTTTGAAGTGCTCTTTGCAATTCAGAATTTTCTCAATATTTTCCAAAACGGCAAGCACCTCGGATGCACCATGCAATACCCAATTGGTTCGGCAATTTCCATATCTCAGAGAACAAGTGTGTCGGGAGTTGTCTAGTGCACGCCCTTAAATCAATTTTAAAAGGCTCCAGCAAACGTATGGCCCTATTTGGGAACGATCAGATGAAAATTTGAGGTGCAACAATCGGGGTGCTATAAGTAAAACAGTGCTAAAAGTGTGCCTGAAGCATAAAGAATAAAAAAGAGGCTCGAATTGTTGAATGTACCGTCTGTCCTGTCGTGGTGACGTATCTCATCCAGCATCATGGCACAATGATGTCGATGCAGTTGATGACGATGGTGCCAAGAAGGTGCTCCGAATTTGTTGCGCTATCCTAGGATATGGTACAACAACAACACTAGTTGTTGTACAATCCGAGGTAGTGGAGCCGCGTTTCTTGGACAAGTTGTTACTCTGATATAGACTATAAAAACTTTTTTTGTTTGTTTGTTTAATTTTAATATCTACTACCACCCCATCTACTCCCATACCGGATACTGTCTCGTGTATTTGTTGACCATTCACGACTTGATGAAAATCTGGTACGACGTGATCCTAATGTGCGACGTGTATGCCAGCTATTGTAATGATGGCGTATTGTATTCTTAACTTCAGCATTCAAAAAACAATAAAATAATGCCACTGTAAAGCCCTGAAATAGAATTGTTAATTAAGAATGTTCTATTGTGATTCAACATAATACTTGAGTTGATAATAAAATGGCTCGAATGCTGTCGTAAATTTTCCGGGAAATTCCCTCAGTCGGTCCGACAATCACCAATACATAAGTGACACCAAGTAATGGAATCAGGACAAGTAGGGCTTTGGTAGCTTTTCGATATTGTTGTGTTTCAACATTGTTCGCTGAACGTAATTTCGTTATCAATACCTTGAATTGTTCGAAATGTGTGGCAATTCTCTAATGCTAAACAATTCTGGCATATTGCTTACCCACATTACTGTACATAGAAAGATTACATTCATTATAAGAACGGCCATTGCTGGTCCTTGATAGATCCAATCGTACGGGTGTGATGTCCATGGACAACTACGGAAAATTTCTCCAGCCTATAGACAAAAAAATTAACCATATTTTTTAATTATAAATTAATCGTTTTAAAGAAATTCTACCTGTTTGTACAGGTGCAAAAATTACCGATAAAACAATTTAAAAATAATTACTTTATCGATTTAATATTGAAAATAGTAAAATAAAAATCATCTAATCAAAGTAAACATTTACTTGAATTTGATATCAATAAATTAGGGTGTGACTGTTTTGATGGAAATTTTCACGCGAATTAAATATACAGGGTATTCCGCATAAGAACCGACATAGAGCAGGGGCATGTAGAGGAACCCAAAATATGATGATTTAACGCAAGACACTTCTATACTAAGTTGCACCCCTGAGAAGTTACAGGCCTCTAAAGTGGGGCTTCAAATTTCGAAAAAAATCAATAACTCAGTAATACCTCAACATAGATGAACCAAATTTGGTACACGTTCTAAGTGTACCAGAAACAATAATCGATAGTATGCGGAGATCAACTGAAGCATTTTAAGGGGTTGATTAGGGATGATGCACCCTTAGATTGTGACAGAACTTTTTAACTTATTGACAGATTTAAAAATTTATCATATTATGTTTTATGGGGAATTCAATTTTAAAACTTTTTTTACTCTTGTTCTGTTTCAAAAAACTTTACCGTTTTCAAGAAAAATCCGAATAATTAAAGACATGTCAAATGTCAAACGAAATTGTCAAGTAATCTAACCAATTTTTCAACATGGGACACGATTAGGAAATCTTCCCCGATACTCTTCGACACTTCTTCTACAGTTTTCTCCGCAGAAACCTAACAATAATAGCATATCAAACTTGTTTGCAAAATGAAAACTTTCCCGCCATTATCAAAACAATCAGTCAACAATCACCAAAATTTAATGATTTGATTACTTGATAATTAAATTTAATATTTGACATTCGAAATTTCATAGACAACTATTGAATTTTCTATGATTTTAAACAATAATAATAAAATACATGTCTTTAGTTATTAGGGTTTTTCTTGAAAACGATAAAGTTTTTTGAAAATCAAAAAGAGTTAAAAAAGTTTTAAAATTAAATTTTCCATAAAAGGAAATGATAACTTATTAAATCTGTCAATAGGTTAAAAAGTTCTATCACAATCAAAGGGCGCATCATCCTTAATCAACCCCTTAAAATGCTTCAGTCGATCTCTGAATACTATCGATTATTGTTTCTGGTACACTTAGAACGTGTACCAAATTTCGTTCATCTTCGTTGAGGTATTATTGAGTTACTGATTTTTTTCGAAATTTGAAGCCCCACTTTAGAGTCCTGTAACTCCTCAGGGGTGCAACTTAGTATAGAAGTATTTTGCGTTAAATTAACATATTTTGGGTTCCTCTAGATGTCCCCGCTCTATGTCGGTTCTTATGCGGAACACTCTGTATAAAATATAAAATTGACGCCATCACTTGTTTTTCTCTTGAAAGACATTTCAATTAAAATTAAACAAAACTTACTTGTTGGTCTTCTAATGGTAATGTGAAACTTTTCGCGCTACCCCACAATAAAACGAAAATTACTGGCCCACCTGAAAATCAAGCAAATCGATTAAAATATCATATATCACGATAATTTAAAAGTGAAGCTTATACCTCTATGTTGCTCTAAAATTAAACTATTCGTATTAAACTCCAATTAACTGGCTAATGATTCAAAAAATATTTCGAGAATTTGTAGGGAAATCACGTTAACAAAATTAGAACCTCGCAGCTCATTTGGAAGCTAGTCAAAAAAATGATCGTTTTGGTTAAGGGGGATTCGGAGGCGCTGGTCGATTCAGCGTGAAAAAACAGTCAATTTGCAAACAGCGATTATTCGCTTGTTTTTCAAGATATTGT